>CAJHUC010000772.1:0-65635 GCA_905146915.1 Ostreobium quekettii | reverse complement strand
CTTCTCTTTCTGTTGTCACATGGTGGTGTTCTTTGTGTCACTCACTTCTTTGATTTTGGTTTCTTCAATCTTTATCTTCATTTGTTGTTAATGTTCTTTCCTAATGCGGTTCTTTGATTTCCCTATCAGTAATGGCCTGTTATCAGCTCCTTCACCGGTTTCATCCTGGCAACAGTGCCACATTTTCTCCACGAATCAATAGTTAAGGTGCCCGCAGGCAGAACGCTGCAAACGTTGCAATGTGATTTCGGACCCAGGCTTACATGCAACAAAGACTTGTGCATGCGGCAACCGCATTTACTCCACCCCCTGTGCAGCCATTGCTGCCACAACCAAGATTCAAGGGGTGGGTGCTTGGACTCTTGAACGGGTGGAAACTTCAGAACAGAAGGAAAAGCAAATGCCACCACTACAACATTGGCTTTGCTGAGTACATTGTGAAGATGTTGATTACAAGGCATTGAGGCAATTCAATTCCTTGTTTTTCTGCAACCTGAGGATATTGTGCTAAGTCAAGAAAGAGATTCCAAGTAGGCTGGGACAAGACACAGTCGTTGAAAACACCACTCTTCATTTGCCTATACGTCTGAAACTGTTGGTGCCTGCTCTTTCACAATAGCTGCCCATTCATCTGTCAATACTTGCAGGCGCCTGGAATTGTTTCACAATGGTAGACCATTCAAGAATTGCACAATATGAGCTGAATGGAACTGAATGTCCTTCATTCCCTGTGGAGCAGCCTAACCCTGATCCAAGCAAGGATTGCACAACAAAAACAGTCAGTCATATTCATGTTAGTCAAGTACAATCATCGTTCCCAAACATGCACATGACCTACCTCTAGCTGCGTCGCTGTCATGACAAACAAGTTCTCCAGGGTGCCGACTTCCAGTCGCTGGGATCTACTGTATATCTGCCCCGCGCTTTCCTCAGCTGCTCAGTACATGACAGTCCAAACAGACATGGATGAGAACAGCGTCACACAGGATTCCAGAGTCCAGCCTCTCCACATCTCATTTTATGCCTGTGAACAGTGCTAATGTCACCTCACAGGTGAAAGGGCAGGTCATAGTCATTGTTTGACAACTATAACAAAGGGGATTTACTCAACCGTGTGGAACATCATGACAGTGTCCATGCTGGGTGCTGTGCCAGGAGTGACAGCAGGCCAGCTGAAAAACAGCTGAGAGGAACAGGCGGCACAGGAAGAAAATGAGGAAGATAAACAGTGGCATAGCACATAACAGTTGAACAGTTGAAGGCAGTTAATGACAACCCGTGGCTAGTGAATACAAGTGTAGGTCTGTGGATCGGTGCACGGGTTCGCACATTCCACTGATCAGCAACCAACTTCAGTCAAATGGTGCAATTTTCCTGCCAACAATAAAGATCATTCTTTGGGTGGTGGCCCAAGGGGGCAACCCATATTGGGGGCTCTCAGCACATGAGCTTCTGCCCACCAACGCCTTGCAGGTGTACATGCAGTGCTTTGTCCCTTTTCAACAAAAATATGGAAGCACTGCACAGGGCATCACCTGAGACATACAGCACACGGCCAGTTGCTGCCCCTTTCCCTGTTTTCTGACCGTCCGCTGTGCCATTACTGTCCGAATCGCTCCCAGACTTGGCCAGCATCGCAGCAACCTAACATCATCACAATGAAGTTATGAGCAGTTGACTCCTGCTTCCAATCACCAGCATGCTTGCTTGTGGTGCACTTGCCACCAAAAGGCGTTCCACGTATATGCAGCTGCCATGCACTGTCAGGACCAGCTACCAGTCCCGCTTCGATGCAAATCAGCAAGTAACCACCACAGTGGCAACAGCTTGTGGCAACATCCTCCTCCAAGGCAATATCCTGCTTGCAAGATGGTCCATATTGTATTAATCTTAGCTAGTGATATGTGCGATGCATGTATGTACAATAGCAATAGGCATGGGCGACAGACTAGGTGCCTCCATTAACAGTCTTCAATTGTGAGAATGGACCCTCTATCAGCAGTTCATGAATTTAGGAGTGGTGATGTGAAACTTGCTTGGGGCAACTCCTGATTCCGGCAGATGTCAAAGGCCTGCCGATTTCTAGGCAAACAAGGAGAATCTTCCAACTTCGACAATTCTAGCATGAATGGGCAATCCCAGCGCCATTCTCACATCCAAAGACGTTACAGTTCTCTCTGGTCTGAGTCAAGCTTGGCGGTCAGTTCCCCAATACTGTAGTATATTCGACCCTTGCACATTTTTGAATTCAGAGCTACGATTTTGCTCTGCAGTTTTTTGACACGGTGCACTCATTTTTCCTCTGCTTCCTGGGAACAGCCATACTGGCGACTCTGCCCAATATGCATGGCCTCAAATGCCGGTTTTCACATCATATTGACTCACGCATGCAGGGCCACTAGCAGCCACAACCAATCCAGAGACCCTCACATTGCGGCTGGGGCTGTTCTGCAATTCTTTGTCACCATTACAATTCTGTTCTTGGTCCTGCCCCACCCCACCCCTACCAACCCCCAACCCCCCTAGAAAAGGAAGTTCCGTTACAGTGCAGAATGGTTGAATATACTATGGTGCCCATTCGTCTTGGTCTCTGATCTTGACATGCGTCATTGAGACCAGTTTTTTGTCTTCACACTGTGGGAATTTAACAAGCATACAACACCTCTGCAGCTCTTCCCTCATGCACCTGATGCACAGTGAGCAGCACATAATGAACCAATACAAACCCTGAAAAGATAAAATAAGAATAAAAACGTCCCGTAGAAGAACAAGGCCTTCCTGCCATGCAAGGCAGCTCAACCAGGTCTGAGGATCACACACCTGAAGGAGAAGAGTGCTTTTGCCGATTCCTGGGTCTCCTCCAACCAATATCAAGGAACCAGGCACAACCCCTCCCCCAAGTACACGAGCCACCTCCTCTCCAGTGTCCCCATGCAAAGGCAGGCGCCAGGTGGCTGAAGTCTGCTCCTCCCCAATGTTCTTTAGCGAAACAGCACTGCCTGGCATGCAAAAACCGGCAAAACATGGCTAGATTTGCCATTCAAATTCCTATCTTAACTGACTAAAGCAATACTTATTTTTGGCTTAATAATCATGATGCAACCATTCGATTGAAGTCGCCAGGAGACAAAGTACTGCCCTTGCCCCTGTTAGGCAATGACTTGCATAATTCTAATCGTTCCTATTACTGAAACTTTTGGTTCCTTCAACTTCAGCCAGAAAACCCTGACAGAACATTGTGAAGAAGTCGGCAACTCAATCCCACTCAGAGAATGGGTTGTATTGCTTCTGCCGTTGCCAAACCCATGCAGCATATGAAGACTTATTGTACATGCCGGTAAAACCCAAAATCAACTCCCAACAAACACTGCCTTGAAGGCTGGAAGCAGCCTCACAAGCATCGATTTGACATATAACTTCAATCCTAGCACCACCATGGGACAGCAGCTACACTCCATGTCATGGAAGACTTTGGGAAACAATTGAGGCACAGATTTTAACTCTCAAAGCACTGTTGTCACCACAGCACTCCAGAGATACAGGCTGGTTTTAAGTTCAATCCAAAACAGCCCAAAGAGGAGACACCAGGAGACATTAAGACAACGAAATAAAAAAGGTGAAACAGAAATAAAGAAATGACTATTTGGGCCATCTCAAGAGAGAAGATAGCACAGTTGATCCCATACGTGTGATACAGAACAAACAGAACAGATACCCTGCTGGCATATCGACAGCACTGAATACGACAGCAACAAAACACCGCTCCATGCTGACATGTCCTGATGCAGCACCAAGCAAGGTACATTCACAAAGGTGATACTCTTCTGCAGGTTAGGAGCTCACACAAGCAGCTTGAGGTGCTGCAAGCCTTCACCTTCACCACCTTGCACGTGCCTGGCATGGCTTGCCAGTGCCAATGAACGCAAACCAAGGAATTCCACAACAGCAACAGACAGAAGCAAAAAGGTTCTCAATAAAACAACGGGCGATGTGGCACGCACTGCTGCCCTGCAGCCATTCACTTCGTTGAGGCAGATGCCAGCTGTTTGCCACCTGGGGCCCCGATGCATCTGCAACGCCCATGGCTGCGGGGCCGTCCAAGCCCGGCAGTCCGACGACTGCCAGTGCACCTGCGCCACCGCCGCCTCCCTTGGGCATCGTAACAGTCGTCTTCTTGTCAAGCCTTGTAAAACAGGGGAAAAAATGCTAAGTGAATGCACCAAGGCTCTGGACTGTAGTTGCGCAGCACATGGCGGTTGTGGCACCAGTGAACCACTGCTCACATTTCTGAAGCACAGCAATACAGTACCAGGGTATTGCAGTGCCAAAGCACCAACACATCAAAGTACTTCAATACCAAAGTGCTGCAATACGAAAATACTGTGCTAAAGTTCAGGGATGCGGGGAAATTCGCCTGCAAGGCACAGCAGCAAGCTGCTCATGTTCCACCAACCAACAGGGAAAGAGAGTGTCTGTCTTCCCAACTACGCGAACAAGACAATAGAAATTTCAAGGATTATCCAACTGAAACAAGAGCCCAATGGCTGCAAATCAATGTGGCACTCTTGTTGATGCATGCAGCCACAGGACAGCTGCAAGGTTGTGGGGATTGCAGGGAAAGGAACAGCACATAAAGGTCAACAAGCAATGACTGAAGGAAGTGGCAGGAGGCGGCTTTTGTCGTGCACTCAAGCAAGATGGAATCCTCACTCTGCACCCCTGACAGCAACCACAGCATCCGCTTGTCCATATGAGATTCCCTATACTCCTCCCTTTTTCCTAATTGATGCCATTCTGCGATGTGCGCCATTCTTGCTGCCACTGAAGGCATCGCTTGCTACAACACGGAACAGCGTATCACAAAGATCCTGGTCAAGAGGGGTCTGCCCCAGGTGCAACTGTTGCATTACTGTTGTAAACACAACTCTGGCCACAGCAGACTGCACACTTCCTCACGTGTCCCAACTTCCACAGGCGCGGCACTTTCCCGTCCATTTTATGTACTTCTCCCCACATTCTGTGCAGACATACTCCACCTTGGCCTTCCCACCACCTGGCAAACGCAGCAAACAGTTCACACGCTCATGCCAAGCATTTTGCACATTGTTGACTCCTCACACAAAGGTGTGCAATACCAGTTAGTGTATGGCCAGCGGACGCAAAATACCTCTGCTCAGGAGGTGGCTCCTTTGCAAGGCCTGTTTGAATCTTACTGTGAGAACATGATTGCACTGACAGCATCTGTATTGTCATCCACAATGTGTGTGTGTGTGTGTGTGTGTTTGTTTTATGCTACAAGAATGCACTGAAGTACATACAAGCCCTTCTACAATGCATACACAAGAACCATTAACACTCTTGCCACATGAGGATTGCCATTTGTATGCCATGGCTGTCTTCAATTAAGAAAGCCTCTCTAGCTCTGGTAACACCATCTCGTCCATCAGAATCGCAAAGACTGGGCTTTCAACTTGCAACTGCTATCGAAAATGCCTTGTCAACACTGCTCAGCCACAGCTTGCTAGTGCTTGACCAACTGTCGTTTTGACAGGAAGGCAACCAGCCTGCACAGTGGCAACTCCCTTCTTCAGCAAGTGCTTTGCAGCCCTCGCTTACCACCAATGAAGACGACTCAGAAGCCTCTCAGTGCAGCATGACTGGCACAAAACGCGTTGGAGCATAATGCAAATTCTAGAACTCAAACCCTCCGGACTCCTCAATCTAAATCTCACATGCCCTTGAAACAATCAAACTTGTTCCGTTCCAGTCCCTAGCAACACACTGATTGGTAAATTGGCTGCCAACGTCGCCCACCGCTGTCGCAAATTATTCAATTCATTACGAAAGAAACTGCATTAGGAAGGCCTACCTTGGCCAATCGTCGCGAATGTGGCGGTGTGCCCTCTGCTCTTTGCACACTGTGGCAATTGTGTCAATGCAACAGGCCGCAGTGGAGCCTTCAGGGCGCTCCACGTGCATTGGCAGCGGTACCACGACCCATTATGCTGCAGAAACAGCCTCATGGGCGCCAGGAACGCTCTTCGGTGCATGTCACATGCTCGGGCCTGCAGGAGAAAA
This sequence comes from Ostreobium quekettii, assembly GCA_905146915.1. Taxonomy (NCBI): domain Eukaryota; kingdom Viridiplantae; phylum Chlorophyta; class Ulvophyceae; order Bryopsidales; family Ostreobiaceae; genus Ostreobium; species Ostreobium quekettii. The sequence goes on along the minus strand of CAJHUC010000772.1, from coordinate 59,557 downwards.
TTCGTGAGAGCTGGGTTTGCTCATTGCCAGAAGACTGAGCCCTCAGCGTGAACAAATTGGAGGGCCATAGACGAAGGGTACATGCTGCAGCCATTCGCGAATCGAGCATCACTGCGGGTTCCTGGGGAAGGAAGGTGTGGGCACTGCGGCAGTGTGGACGAACCTGTTGTCCCACTATCGCAAATGATTGCCAGACAGTCCGCGCGCTGGTCCGTGTCTGTAAAATGCATCCATCGCCCTCGCCAGGCTACCGCACAGAACAGCCCCGGCTGGGAGTTTCGCAGCGACGCCGCGGAGCACGGCGTTCGCATTTCGACAAGACTTGTTTCCAGATTTTGTCGGCACTTCCTTGGTTGCAGCGCCACGCTGCGCCCTCTGGCTGCCAGGCGCACCAGCAGACACCCCCCGCGCGCCCTCACAGCAATCGCGGCGGCAGCCTGCGAGACACTCACCCGATTCACCGTGCAGAAGCGCAAAAGACCTTGTCTCCTTGGCGGGGGGTGGGCGCTGCTGGCCAGGTCAATGTGGCATCAACATGGGGTTCGGGCCCCAGGTCCCGCTGCCCGCGTTCAATACAGCGATAGCACAGTGATGCGTGCGTGGGCATGGGAGCGCGAATGTGGCGTCGAGCCCTGTACCACAATGTAAAAAGCGTTCGGATGACGAATCTTCTAGTCTGGGACCGGTCACGCACGAATCCAAACTATCGCCCAATCGACCTGGACTCGATGGCGAGGGTGCGCCTCCGATGGGCGACTTCACCACGGCATGGTGACCATCAGGCTTGTTTTTTACGCCGTAAAAACTGATCGTATTTGCGTTTCTATGCTTAATTTTTTTTGCGTTTTTACACGTAAAAATGCGTAAAAATACGTAAATACAACGTAAAAACTGCCCGTTGTACATAAGGACAGTACAGACAGACTTATAGAGACCGGAGAGTGGCAGCCAGACGCCCTGGAATGGGCAGAAAACGAGTTTTTGTTAAACACCATCATCTCCCTTGCCAAGGGCGAGGTGGACACTGTGTTGCGGGTGCTGGATATGGCGGAGGACTGATCATTGTATGCAACTTTCATCGTGTAATCTGGGCGTCCCAGGGGGCCGCAAAAACGTAAAAATAGCCGTAAAAATAGGGCCTTTTGCAAATTTACGTTTTTACACGTAAAAACGTAAAGTAAAACGTAAACATAAACGTAAAAACCAAGCCTGGCAACCATCCAGCGGGGCACAATCCCCAAGCGTGCACAGAGAAAAGCCAGGGTGGGCCCAAAAGCAGTGTTCGTTACAAGTAAGGCCGTGCGTCCATACATAATCCAGGTGCGGGTTCCGTTTCCCAACAGGTTACCGTTATCAAGAAATCTCCAATGGGCAGTACCTCGCACATCTCGCACACACGTTCCCCTTGAACCCCGTGGCACCGCAGCCCCTGTGGTAATGTTTCCACGCACCAAAGTATGCACTCCGTCCCGTTCTCTCGACTACCACCGTTTCCCTTAGTACTACATGCCCAGGCAACCGCGTCCCGTACTTGGCAGGTCCAAGCATACCATAATCCGTTACCCTAGCACCGTTACCCGCCAAGCACAGTACCAAACATGTATGTCCTCATAACAAGACGGCTTCCCATGCCACTCAGGTTCTGATACCTTAAGCCATTCAACCCCTACAACAAATGTCCCCACGGTGTCCCTCATCGTTACCTAGGCTTGGTTTTTACACCGTAAAAACTGATCGTATTTACGTTTTTACACGTAAAATAGTTTTACGTTTTACACGTAAAATTAGTTTTACGTTTTACACGTAAAAATGCGTAAAAATACGTAAATACAACGTAAAAAACTGCCCGATGTACATAAGGACAGTACATACAGACTTACGGAGACCGGCGAGTGGCAGCCAGACGCCCTGGAAGGGGCCTAAAACGAGTTTTTGTTGAGCGCCGTTATCGCCCATGCCAAGGGCGAGGTGGACATTGTGTTGCAGGTGCTGGAGATGGCGGGGGACTGATCATTGTACGCAACTTTCATCGTGTAACCTGGGTGTGCCAGGCAGCCGTAAACACGTAAAAATAGCCATAAAAATAGGGCCCTTTTGCAAATTTACGTTTTCATGCGTAAAAACGTAAAAGTAAAAACGTAAGTGTGAACGTGAAAACCAAGCCTGTCTTTACCCATCGCTGCTGAGCCCGTTGCCCTACCATGCTAAGTCCTGCGCCGCCACGCCGCGTCAGGGCAACCGCCGGCGCTGTCCTGGGCAACCGTGGCTGCCCTGTGGCAACGTCCATTGCCACCATGTGAACCGCCGCTGCCACTGGGGTAATCGTCAGGTCGTCAGGGTGAACGTCGTCGCCTCGTGGCAACGGCCAAGCCCCGTGCGTTGCGTCATCTCTCTCTCCATGTACATCATTGAAAAGGGACATAACTGGTCATCAAAAAGGGGTACGGCCGCTCAACTCACTTCATTGTCGGGAGCAATCCTCATGGCGTAACTTCAGGGCATGGTACATCGCCTGGTCGTCCTCAAGGCACATCATCTGGTCGTCTTTGAGGCTACAGCACGTCTTCACAGGCGGCAGTTCATCATCATTAATCATCCGGCACGTCTCTCACGGATTTGCCCCATCAGCCTCAATCACGCCTGGGCATCACGCGTCTTGCCACCCCAACGTTTATCTATTACACATACGACTACCGTACTGATAAAGACTCAAAGACTACAATAAGGCCATACTGAAATATAACTGAAAACGTGCCATCCTTCACAGAGGTAATTTGCAAAAGGCCACACGAGGAGGGTACGGAGAGACTGATGTAAAAGCCTGCAGAAGGGCAAGGGTCCAAAGGCCGTCATGTCACATGTGTACCCAAGGTATTGTCAGTATCCACTGGACAGAAAGATGTCGTGGCAACAGCATTCCCACAAAGGCCCTTGGACCCATTGCGAACGCTGCAAATTCCAAGCGCCAGATGGCCTTTCTGTTGTGGCCAGCTGTGGTCCGCAACGTTCACATATGCAGCCATTAGACTGGAACCGAGACTGGGATCGAGACCAGGGCTAGCACGCGACCCAAACAGTACCACAACTGGTGCCGGTCCTAGGCAGACCTGTGATGCATCTGGCATTGCAAAAGTTCACACAATGTCTGAATCATTGTGACGCTCTGCGCAATGTATTGTAGATGAGCATGTCATCGTCATATGGGGCCGTGTGTATGCATGCTTTGAAAACATTCTCGAGATGTTCCTCGTGCTGCTTGCGACGGGTCCTCTTCTTCCCACATTGGGAGACTTTGCATCACATTTTCACAGTGTGGATCGGATCTCACGTACACTTGTCAACGAGGTAGTGCTCCCTGCTCTTCAGCGAATGCAAAGCCCCCACCTCTTCGCTGCACTTCGATTCTATGTCCATGCTGGTATGACTGACCAACATTGCCTCACAGCGCGGCGCAACTTCGGAAACATTCAAGGGGGGCAAACACCCTGCGCTGCAATGATTGTAGAGGGTTGCAAAGTAGGCTGCCATAGCATGCGGTCTGGAGACTATGTATTGAGACATTTTTGTTGCTTAAGATTTTGAACAGCTGAGAAATGCTTTGAACAAGTCACGACTTGTCTTCGTCGATCAATGACGGTATGGGCTCCTTCTTGACTCGCGTCGATTTCGTGACCAGCAGGCATTGCTTGGCGTCATGGGTCCCACCCCCGCTAACCCCCCCCACCCCCCCCACCCTCCTTCCTTTAGCATCAGTTTGGCGCAACGCACACCAAAATTGACATAGCGTAATCCCTGAGTACTGATTGGGCGTCAGGCCAATCAAAACCCACCACGGTCTGCGGCCCTGACAACATCCAGGATCAAGATAAATGCACGGGCGCGTGCATCGAACACGTTGATCCCCCAGCATACAAGTACAACATATTGTCTCAGGCCCGGTCGGCAAAATCTCTGCAGATTTTAAGGAAGTCTTGCATGCAGTATGCGGGCATCGCATCGGACAGGCGTACTTTCACCTTGCCACCTCCCAGGACCACGGGAACCTGCAGCGCAGGCAATTCGAATGTTGGACACACATGCCGCGCGCTTCGCATATGTGTCACATCTTTGGCGCATTTGTCACGTTCGCCACGCACTTGCCATGCAATTGACGTATTCCCATACTTTAGCCATCATTTGGCCATATTCGGCACATGCTTTGAAAACATACATCGTATTTGTCAAAATATGAGATTCGCATATTGAAAAATGATACGCCCGTGGGATCACGAATATCAACCGAATGTGAACAACGCCCGTTACACCCCACTGAGGTGCATTCCACAGAGCATCAAGTCACAGTATCCGGTGGAATGCAACATTTCACCAAAGCAAATGGAATCTGAATCCAAAGCAATGCTGCCGTTGGGGTTGGCGCCGAACAATTGTGGCCAAAAAAAGGGAAAATGACAAAAGGGGGGCCGTTCCAGGACTTCGTGACAAAAGGGGTTCCCCTGAGTGCCAGCCATACATTACGTGCGTTGCCAGTGCGCCGCCAGTCCGGCGCCAAGTGTAGGGTGTACGGCGGACGCTCACAGGGACCCCTTTTATCTCTAAGGAAAACCTTTTGCCACGAAATTCTACAAAGGACCGCCTCTTATCAATTTCCCAACAAGAAACCAACCCAAAGTCATACTGATGCCAAATAAAAGGCGCACCAAATAGTGCTTGTTAGCAAGCAAACGATTTATATGCCAACACCCTGCTGGAAAGCAAAGTACAGCGGGCAGCGCAGCCTGACTCGTGTACGCCGTGGGCAAAAGAGCGAGCACTTACAAATATCACAAAGTGGATGCATGTATTGCGTGCTGTGACGTTTTAGTTCATTAAAACATGCTTCGCAGCTGCACCTCGAATTGGTCAAACACTTCTGAAGTGGTCATTTTATTCAGACATTATTGGTACATTATTCATCACGTGTTGTTGCCGCAGCATATGGACCAAATCGTGCAAATTGGTCTTGCATGTGTCCTCTAACATCTCCATGCATTTCGCCCATATTGGGTGCTCAGCAATTTTCTACATTCACCTGTCGCAGGAGCCCCTCGATGTCGCTGTCGCCCAGGTTCTCGCTCACGAGCCTGGAGCCCAGCTGGTTGGCCAGGGCGTGGTTCATCTTCAGGTCGGGCGCCACGCTGATGTCCCGCAAGAACAGGTGCCAGCCATTAATGTCGATGTACACATCCCGGCCCAGCGCCTCGGCAAGCTCAGAGAATGCAGACTTCTTGCCAGCACCAGAGGATGACACGAACTTCGCCAGGTCCAGCCAGCTGTCGACCACTGGACGGGAAAAGGGGAACAGGGAGCAACACATTGTCTGAGTGGACGCACCCTCTCTGCTTGCTGCGCAGCGATGATCATGGGCTACGCAGTGGCAGGGTCAATGGGAAGGAATGGAACGGCAATGGCCCAGACCGCCAGCCCAACAATGGCATGGACAACGGCAGGACTGCCAGCCGAACAGTGGCGAATTTGACAGAATTTCCGTCCTTGATGGGCTGGTGCGGGAATGCTGGAGACTATACATGCAAAAGCCTACACCTACGCATTGTTGGTGTGACTAACTCGAGCATCAGCAGCGCAAAATGCACTGAAATGGCGTTAAATCGTGTCTCAATAGTGCTAATGCCATTGCTGCGCCGACAGATGGAGCTTTGGGACTGTGCGTTGGTGCAAAACGAATCCTTGCATTGCTGCAGACATGTACACTAGTGCCGCCATAGGTTAATGCTCACTACCATGTCCTCATGTAAATTTCCGCTGCTTTTGAACTCCACATCATAATTTCAGGGCATTAGAGAGTATCCTACACTTTCTACTGGCATTGCTTTGGAGCACAGCGGGCTACAGCAAAATACCGCAACATAGTACAAAGTACTGAGTCTTGTACTGGCTTTTCCCAGAAGGTTGTTCTAGGGGAGCGGGGGGTATATGACATGCTTTCTATTATATTTGTCTATTTGTCTCTGTGTACTCCATCCTTGAATCTATTCCTACATTCTTTCATGGTACTTAGATGCCGGAAATTTGGCACTATGATGATCACACATCAGGTCCAATGGACAACACCAACCCCATAAAATCCAGCCAGCTCCTGACAGTACATTACAAACCACAAACAGGACTTGGGAGGAAACAACCCACAGGGCAAATCTGCCTTTGGGGCAGCGCGTAACGACAGATCATTTTGGGACAGAGCATTTGGGGACATTGCAGTGCAGCACAGAGCTCAATAAGTAATGAACAGAAAAAAGGAAAATACATTTGAATGAAATAAAAGACGCCAACAGGGAAAGGTGCTGTGCTAACAACCTACAACCAAAGCGAGTCTTATTAACGATTGTTTCATTTCTTGTGTGGGCGCATAACAGGCCAATCACTGGGCCGTGGTTTCCAGCCCGCAATAGAACCCATGCGCATTTCTGTGCTGGATTTGTTCCCTGGACTCATTGCTATGCTTATATGTGTTCCCCAAATAGTCTGAAATAGAGGGGGAGGTCTGCGCCTCTGGAAGTGTACTCTGCATTCAACACCTATTCCATATGATACCAGACACCAGATACACATGAACACTGCAACTATAATAAATACAAATGCACTACCATGAACATCCAGTACAAACAAATGTGCAGTCGCATTGAACATAAATATGTACCTTCCCAGCACTGTAGCAGCACAAGGAATGGAGCTTCTCATAGGTTCTTTGCTATTCATTGCCTAAAGAGGCCCACCCTGCCCATCCACTTCATTCCAGCACTACCAAAACTTGTGCCACCCAGAGCAATGCTCTTCCTGTTATTGAAAAGTATGAGTGCATGGGTAGTGTATGAGCCATCCCAAGTACCCTTTGGTATTCTTGACTGTGAAGGTACAACAATGAGCATTGCAGTAATTGATGAGCAGAAAGCAGTGACCACCATCCTCTGTGGTTCTGAAGGAGGTGGCCGATATACAATTGCTGTTCCACAAAACTGCTAGGGAAATCGTGTGGTTTGCATGGAGGCAGTCGTGGCAGACATTGCAAAAACAGCAGGACTGTCACGCCGATGACAGCCCTTACTCCATCTTGCATACAGCTGGAAGATGTGCCATAGCTGGGCTCATCTTTTTCGTGCAACAAATAATTCCTGCATGTATTCATTCTCTGGCTCAAAAGTGGATTCCTGCCCACTACTGTCACCAATTTGGCTAACTGCATGCTGTGAACATGCACAGTCTGGCTTCCAGAGATACCAACGACATTGCCCAAACTAGCTTGGTCCAATAGCGGGCATTCAATGCTATGCATGGCATGCAGCTGCATGACCCATGTGGTAACGGCAGTGAACGCAAGGGCTATCCCATACAAATATTATGCAACTCGAAGCATCATAATGCAGTAGGAACTCACCATCTTCCCCGAGGCTTCGCACCATCGTTCCCCTTCCTCGAATGCGTTGTTGTCTGTGATATCCCGATTGGCCTCTGCCAACTGCAATTAAAGCGTTTCAACGGTCAACACGCTTCTGCCATCAACTTTTCCAGAAAGATGAACTGGCCAGCCAAAGGACACGTCGCCTTTTTTTACAAATGCCTTGCAGACTATGTTGCAAAATGGCGATGTATAGGCACTCAGAAATCACTGAATGCACAGGCGAAAGTCATGCCCACGAATCCCTCACACCGTTTTGACTTTGTGCGATTCTTTCGAATGGGCTGACTACCTTGTTGGTTGAGCTTTCGAGCTCCAAGACCCCACAGTAGTGCGGCGGAAGAGCCAAGTGACATTGACTGCAAATCAGCATCCAAACTGCATGACAGACGCATGCTGTTCCGTGTTGTGAGCTGTTCACTCCGAATCTTCTGCGTGAACTTATTCAACAAGGAACGAAGTCCCACAATTGCTTGCCAGTGGGGGGCTTGCCATTGCCATGACATGTCTTGCCACGTCAGACTTGAGGTGACCGTTGGGGGCATCACGTACCCTTGAGTGCTGTTAGACCTGTCTAATGAATGCCGACTTATTGCGCGTTGTGTGAATTTTTAACCAGTTGTGACAACACGCTGTGAGAGGCCTACCCTGTATTCTGCCCGTTCATGCACAATATTCGGCGCTCATGAGTGGATCGCACTTTGGAAGCTGCTGGGATCGCGCGTTCCCACGTCCCTGTTACGCACCTGGGCACTGGCGTGTTGCGTCCGGCCAGCGGTGGGCGCTCGACGCCAAGTGAGGGGAGGCACCCACCAAAGCCCCCATTCTGTGTCTCGGATGGCCTGTGCATGTGTCCGTGGTCAATGCAGTGCTATGTTTTCCTTAACTACAAGGCATGCCCCCCTTTCTTTGGGGCCCCTGGTATACTGGCTAGGTTCCCCACAACTTCTAACCCGTGGGCAACGAGTACCTTAACCTATCTATTCTGAACTAACCTATACCAAAATAAGCAACCTTCCACCATGCAGTGCGGGGTCAAACTGTGCTTGTGCCAGGTACTATTTCCCTAATGCTTTGGGCACCCGCCAAAGGAGCCCTCTGGGTACTGTGAAGAAAAGCTCTAATTCCAACCTTGATTCATGTTTACAGCCTTTGCTACTGTGAAATTCAATGTGGCACCATATTCACTTCAGTTACGCCAATTGCAGTACTCACGGATGTTGCCTGATGTCAGGTAAGTGCCATATCCTGGATATGCATATCCAGAATATGGTGCCCATATCCAGCCTGGAATATCCAGAATGTTACCACAGCCTGGACATTGTTCGGATTGCTGGCAAATGACCCAGTACGCAAGCTCTGTCAGTCACCGGTTTGCAATCTGATGATTAAAATCCAATGATAAAACATAAGATTGCTCCCTTGGGGAAAAATTAGCAATAACATAATTGAGGGCTCTCACTTTTCCTCGATGTTTCACCTGCAACATTCCAGATTACATAGCTGGGGTTCGGTGGTTACACACCCATATGAAACCAATGAGCAAAGTGAAAACAAAACTAAGAGTCAGACTATAGAAATGAAATTCTGACATCAAGAAAGCCACAGTTATCAGCCAGTCACTTGCTTGCTGCTGTATGATGCACTCGTCGACCTGATCCAAATGGTGAGAGGACGTTTCCCAACAATCAACTTTAATCTTGGTGATTCTGGTGTTGAGATTTGGTGTTGTGGGTCGACGTTGTGGGCCGGTTCTGTGGGAGAGCGAACATGTTGCGCGTGAGCGAAGTGTGAGTTGAGCCCACCGTTTTGAGTGCAAACTCTGGTAGACAGCAAATGCTACTCGAGTACTTAAAGGGTGCTGGACTAGTTTGAGTATCTCTACGTTCGTGGATCCCTTGTTGTTGCCAACTTGTTGTGACTCTTCTGGGCTCCTCGTGAGGGTGTTGGACAGTATCTGTTTGTTTTGTGTGTGGTGCGTCTGCCATGTGCATTCAATTGCAATTACGGCATGCCAAACCAAGACGGTTAAAGCATTTTTTATCTGTGAATGCTATGGTCCTAAAGGTGCTATTCGGTCATCTGAATAGCACCGCCGGTCAAAAAATCATCGTTAACGGTTGGGGAGCAATAGCACTTCGATGCTATTTGGGTTTCAGCGGCAATATTTGGGCCCCAAATAGTGCCACTTGAGGCCATATACCACCCAAAAATAGCACACGGTGCTATTTGCACCGAGCATTGCAATGGTGCGGCGATTCGACGTAGTAATAGTACCCACCATTGCGGATGCGCACAGGGAAGCAATAACACCAGTGCTATTTGGCAAATGTCGCCATACTAAGGTGGAGCGATAGCCAATGAGCATGGTTTTTGGATAGCATTGCTGGTATTATAGAATCCACCAATAAAGACACCCTCAAGGAACTTGATAACAAGTATATCCAGGATAGGTAACTTTTTCAGACATTGGTATTTTAGTGATGAACGACACAAATTTAGTATCCCACAGAACTGCATCAAGGCAACTTGTGTGCAAGCTCACACATAATGGCTATTGAAATGTTATTTTCTACAGGTATGTAAATGCGAAGCATTTAAAATATATTGTCTATTGCTTCAGGGTTCGGGGGTAAAATACCTCATGATCATCGTTGAGATCACCTGACATGTGAAGTTGGTGATGCCACACCCAACTTCTATATAAGAGAAGACACTATGTCGATTTTGGTATAAATAACGTCAATTTGACAATAAGTTTAGGCCCCCACCCCCCACGCCCACCTGGATGCCTATGGCTCAAAGTGGCTTCCAACGGCTCCTAGATTGCCCCCCTTGCCCTCTTCAATGCTACATTAAAATAGGGGGAAGGATTCCTGTGTCACTCATTGGGATCAACCCAGCGGAGTCCCACAAGGGCTAATAGAGTATGTGGGGGCGTTGCAAAATTTCTCCCAACTTTAGGGCGATGTTGGATCTTTTCTTCTTCATGGCGCATGTGTTGTGTGACATTTCCCTCTAGGGATGCTCCATATTAGGTATGTTATTTATGTTTACGTTTACATTCTTACGTTTATGTTTTGACGCTCAAAAACGTAAATTTGCAAAAAAAAATCATCTTTGAAGCTGTTTTTACGGTTTTTTAGCTCGTTGTGATACCCAATTTACATGATGGAAGTTGCGTATAGTGATCAGCACTCCGCTCCCTTCAGCGCCCACAACACAGTGCCTATTTCCCATTCGGCAAGGGCCACAATGGGATGGAGAAAATTCATTTTCTGCCCATTCCAGTGCGCCTGGATGCCATTCCCAATATTGGTTGCAACCGAAAACCACGCCACCCGTGCGACGCACACAGTGGTGATGGTAGTCTTGCCCCACCGACATGAGGTGTTGCACAACCTCAAAAAACTAGAACTGAATGGCGTGCGCAGAAGGGGGGTGGGCATCGGAGGGAAGGCCGTAGAAAAATTCAATATGGCCCTGGCGTCTAGGAAAGTGCTGGGCCCAACAGGCGTCACGCAGACCGATCCAATGGCGGGCGACCCGAAGCAGGTCGGGGAAGCCCCGGAAGTCGAAGGCCCGGATGCACCAGAGGGCCCGCGTTAACTTCAATTTGCGGCGACGCTCCCGGAAGAACAAGTGGGTGGGGAAAGCAAATGTAGAGTCGCTGGGAGGGTTGCCGAGCCAGAGGTCCTCCAAGAGGATGTTGAAACCGGAGTCTGCCCATGAAAAGAAAACAATATTTAGGATAAGGGATCGACCACAAACGGGCCGACCCGGTAAGGATTGGACTCCTCAAATGCTTGGGTGGCCAAACGGAATAGGTCCACCACTAGAAGCACAAGGGTGGAGTCCTGGTAGGCCATTGGAGGGGCGCCCACGTGCCATGCCCACAGGAGGCGGGAAGTGACAGCATCATGCGCGCAGCCACCAACCAGACCCGCCCACGCTCGGACCGTAGAGATAGCCGAAAGTAGCTCCCGGCAGAGTCCACAAACACCCATCCTTAGGCTTTGAGGTAGAGGACGTAGGTGCCGAGCATCTCCGGGGTCGTTGGTAGAGTGCGCCATCCGCGATCGGTGCACATGCAGTCGAACTTGAAGAAGTTCCAACAAATGGCCTCTAGGCCCGAAGGGGCATTGGCGTCCACCAAAGATTGCATCATGGCCAGCCGCTCCTCAAGGCTGAGCCGCAGTAGATCCAGTGAAAAATCCATCATGCAAAGGAGGCCCCGAAGAATGGAGGCCATCAAGTCCGAGCAGGGGGGTAGACAAATGGGGAGGCAGGGCGGGGAGAAGCGCAGCGATCGATGTGCGCCACAAGGACCCGGCAATGAGGGGGGCCCAAGGAGGTGCCTGTGAGGGCAGCCTTGTACATTAGGACAGAAGGGGAAGTTCACCTGTATATTAACCTGGGCGGTACTGTATATTAGCATGGGAAACATTGTATAATAGCTCACGGGAAACGGGTTCTAATGCGGGATAGTACTTAGCCATTTCATTCAATGAACGGGGCGTGGAGTGCACGCCGCAGCTGGCCGTTCAGAAGCCAAAGCTAGATGTTGGGTTTACTAAGGATAACTGGACTGGGTGATGATGAAATGGACAAAGGGAAAGAGTGCCGTATTGGTCAATACGGTAGAGAGAGGCGCTGGGTGACCACGGGTCGGTAGAAACGAACGGACACGAAGTTGGGGGTTTGAATTACGAAACTGGGCGGGCATGCCAGAATCTGGGTGACTCACCCAATTCTGGCATGACCCTTGGACTGCCTTGGACATGGGGTATATAAACGGGAACACCGGAACACTTCTGTAATCGAAACCTTGCCGTTCAAGTTCGTTTCCGACTGGACCCCGACTCGAACGGGTAACGGGCCAAGCCCCGACCAGCCAAGGAGGGTTGCCACCCCTTACAACTGGTTTCGGAGCCAGCGGAGCGCCCAAGCTGCGGCGGCGCTTCGTTCTGACCGACCCACGACCTGAGGCGGCGGGACCCCAAGGCCCAAGGGAAGCTTGGACTCCGACTGAAGAGCGGCGCAGCTGGACGTCTGGAAGTCGTCAGCTGTGTCGGAAGCTCGAAAGAGAAGAGCCGACGAGTGCCGCTGTGCGCCGGAGTGCGACAGCGAAGAGGCCTGCCCCGAGGGCGACGACAACCGTTCCGTTGTGCGCCGGAGAGCGACAACGAGGAGACCGCACCAAGGGCAGTGAGGGTTGGACGTCACGAAGACGTCACCCGTGAAGGTCTGCCCCGAGGGCGAATCAGGAAAGGAGAGATTTCGAAGACGGGCCTGCCGGCGCCAGGGAGCCATTCGCTGAAAGAGACGTCAGCAAGGTGGGCCGTCCAAGCGTGACGACTGGAAGGGAGTGAGAACCAAGGAAAATCAGTGCTGGGACGTCAAGTGACGACTCGAGGCGGGAAACGACGTGAAGACGTCGGTCGACGACTGACCCGCGGAATACTTCCAAAGAAACGGTCAGACAGGACCAAACAACATGAGCCAGCAGGGGAGCGTACAGAGCCGGTCCCCGAGTCCGTCACAAGCCTCGCCCGACCAGTTACAAGCAGCCATCGAGCAAGTACTGGGCGACCGGTGGAACCAACTGGCACGACACGTCGAGGTGCAACAAAGCGAGATAAACCAACGAATCCAAAACCAGCTGGACGAGGCAGTGGCAGCTGCCGCCTCCCTGGCTGATGCTAGGACACGCCCACAGCCTGAACGACCGGCCCAGTTGATTGTCAAGCCTACTAAGCCACCTACGTACGAAGGAGCACGTCAGGGGACGTTCACTCAGTGGGCGTTCCAGGTCAAGCAATATCTACGACTGATGAACGTTCACGACGAAGCCTACTGCGTGGAGTTTGCGGCCAGCCAATTCCGAGGGACAGCTGGCCTGTGGTGGCAGAATCTTGTACAAGCGCATGGAGTAGGAGCAATTCGAACGTGGCAAGAGTTTGTCAATGCTGCAGAGGGACAGTTCGGGGTAGCCAACGACCGTCAGAAGGCGCGAGACGAGCTGGCGAGGCTCGCCCAGAAAACTAGCGTGGAGGACTACACCGGAAAATTTATAGACCTAAAAACGCGAATTCCAGGCATCAACGACGACGAGTGTCTGGACCGTTATAAACGAGGACTGAAGCCAGCCGTACGACTGGACGTGGAGAGGGCCAACCCACAAAATCTACAGCAAGCCATGAGTCATGCGCTGAAGGCGGATGATATTTTATTCCGCATCAATGGAGCTACCCGAAATACAGCCAACCCCCCTGTACACCGACCGCTTCCTCGACCAATACCACGAGCAGGACCAACACCCATGGAGGTCGACACGTTGCAGCGAGGAGGGCCTCAAGAAATTCAGTGCCACCGGTGCAGGGGCTATGGGCACTATGCGAAAGATTGTGCCACAAGACAGCGACCTGGCGAGCGATTTGGAGCATCAAAAGGTGAAGGACGTCGCGGTGGCGAGAGGCGTCACACCGTGACGAATTTGGAGCGCGCAGAAGAGGAGATACAAGACCGGGAGTATTGTGGAAACGCCAGCCATCTCCCCAAAGCGAGAACTACGCTGCCATGCTTTAAGGCCAAAATACAAGGAAGACTAGGGCTTGCCCTACTTGACACCGGGGCCACTACAAACTTTGTCAACCGTGCTTTCCTCGAGAAACAACCGGAAGATGAGAGAAGGGATGACTCGACCACCATCTGCTTGGCAGACGGGACGGCTCGAGGACGGTGCCAAGCCCACCAAAGCCTCACGGTCGAGTTGGGACCATCCGTTACCACAGTAAGAGCAATCGAGATGGAGCTGCTGCATTTTGACGCCATCCTGGGCATACCATGGCTGCTCCAGGCCCGACCTACATTCGATTGGGATGAGAAGGCAATAATACTAAATGACGAGAGAGTGTGGCCAATCCATCAAGTACCCAGAGAGAAGCTGCCTGACGACCGGGCGCGAGCCAAGAATGAGGAAACACAGAGCGAGGAAGAGGACAGCGAGAGCGAAGGTGGAGACGTCACCACAATGGAAGACACAACGACCAAGCAGCGGGAAGCGAGTTTCGACCCCAGAGAACGACTAATACGGTGCGTTCAGCAGCGAATGGGTCAGGAAAGTGACCACGAGCATCCAGAAGGGGACCCGTGTGAAGGGGAAGGTTACAAAAACAACAATAACGAGGAGACCAAGCCCGAGGGAGGCTGTGAGGACGACGGCGTTGTGCCAACGCCGCACGAAAGCAAAGTCGTCAGCCCGGTCGTCAGGGGCACGACCGGAGGCGTCAGCTACGCCAGTGACGACCAGGGAGCGACGGAGGAAGCTGACGACTGTGACCAGCCCAAGGCACGAGGCGGCGAGAGTCAGGACGGCGGCGCCGCCACTGACGTCAAGGCGACGGCGAAAGGCGTCGAGGAGAAAGCGGCAAACTCGACGGAAGTGAATGAGCAGCCGGGTGGAAACGGCTGCGCTGTGAAGCGACGTGCAAGGAGACGTTTCCGACGACGTCCGGTGGTCGTCATGCGACGGTTCGACGTGACGGATCGAAAGTCGTCAACAGGAGGTCAAGACGTCAACGGAGGGCCGGCGCAGCCTGACCCGTCAGACGGAGAGACAGCGACAGAAACCCACGCGGCAATGACCGCCTCGCTTCCCAAGGATCACGGGAGGCGAAGCGCTACGGGCCTGAAGGCCCGAGCCCTATTTATAGGGTTGGCGGGAGCGCTGGTTATCGCCTCCCTGCTCTTTGCCGCACCCAGCCACCCCGAGCCCGTGGCCAGCTACCCCGCCCGTGGCACCATGGCCCCCGCGACATGGCAGGAGGTGTACACGACCATCTCGGCCCGCAACGCCCTCGAAAGGGAACTGAAGGCACGCGCTATCCTGGGGAGAAAACGGGCGCTGAGTCCCGTCCACTGGGGCGCCGCGGACTGCACTGCGTCGGTGCACTCGGAAGAAGGCGACGACTGGGCGGAGTATCAATCCGACGACATGACTTCGGCGGGAGGCGAGGCACCAGACCCCCTCGCACTGGAGCGCTGTCCGAGCTGCGGCGCCCGGACGTACGGGTGGGGAGGCCGTGACTGCGGGCAAGGGACCCGCAAGGAGGAGGACGCGGCGGGTCACTGGGTGCGGTCCCCGGGTTCCAAGCGGCTACGCCGCTCCGCCACCTTCCCGCCCGACAACGCCCCTCCGCCTCACGGTGCCTTCCCGCCCGACCGCACCGCCCCGACCACTCAGCCCGACGACCCATGGGTTGGGTTGGTCCAACCACACTGGGGCGGTGATTGGGGCGCTCAGGCGCCTCCCCTTGGTCAGACGGGCGTTGGCAAAAACGAGACGACCGGGACGACCGTGGCAGCGGCTGCAGCGACGGCGGTGGCGGCAGCAACAGCGGAAGCGTCACCAACGACGCCCGCCCAGACCCGCGACGACCCGTGGGAGCCCCATCCTTGGGCTTCCCGGGCCCAGCCGGCCTGGGGCGGGTCGTGGGCGTGAGGAACTCCGTGGCGAACTTCCACGACTCCATCCCGGCAGCTGGCGAGAGGCGTCGCCGCGGAGTCGTCAGAGGCTCGCGAGGACGCTTCGCAGCAAGGGGGGAGGAGTGTGAGGGCAGCCTTGTACATTAGGACAGAAGGGGAAGTTCACCTGTATATTAACCTGGGCGGTACTGTATATTAGCATGGGAAACATTGTATAATAGCTCACGGGAAACGGGTTCTAATGCGGGATAGTACTTAGCCATTTCATTCAATGAACGGGGCGTGGAGTGCACGCCGCAGCTGGCCGTTCAGGAGCCAAAGCTAGATGTTGGGTTTACTAAGGATAACTGGACTGGGTGATGATGAAATGGACAAAGGGAAAGAGTGCCGTATTGGTCAATACGGTAGAGAGAGGCGCTGGGTGACCACGGGTCGGTAGAAACGAACGGACACGAAGTTGGGGGTTTGAATTACGAAACTGGGCGGGCATGCCAGAATCTGGGTGACTCACCCAATTCTGGCATGACCCTTGGACTGCCTTGGACATGGGGTATATAAACGGGAACACCGGAACACTTCTGTAATCGAAACCTTGCCGTTCAAGTTCGTTTCCGACTGGACCCCGACTCGAACGGGTAACGGGCCAAGCCCCGACCAGCCAAGGAGGGTTGCCGCCCCTTACATGGAGCGTCCGTCGAGTGGCCTCCGTGTAGGACTGTAAAAATTGGCGCTCCATCCAGCAGCGATCGTCGCGGAGTAGGCCATCCAAATCCGTGCCGTACAGCGGGTCATCCTCCGCCAGCGGCTCCAAAGGAACGTCGTCCGCCGGCAGGTCGGCCGGCGGGGCTTCCGACGGAATCACAGCTTCCTCCGATTCGGTCTCAGATGGCGCGGCGTCCTCTTGCGCGGGCACACATGGAACGCCCGGAGATTCCACCGCGGGGGGGGGAAGGGACGCCGGAAGGCTCGGGTCGCCGGGGAGAAACAGGTCGGCCTGGCGGGGAATGAACATCTCCGCCCGGGCGATCGCTCGGAGCGGGCGAAACCACACCGCGCTCGGCCAGTCCGGCGCCAGCACCACCGCCTCCAGCTCCGGCCGTAAGGCGAGGAAGGACATGAGCCTCGCGAGGAGGCTCCACGGGGGATTGCACCAGGACCTGGTGCCGCTCCAGTCCTGCTGGAAAGCATCCACTCCTGCCGTACCGACGTCCCAGTACTGACTGTTGAACTGGGCACAGAGGGCATTCCGGGCGGACGCGAATCGGTCCACAGAACAGGCCCCGAAGCTGCGGGCGACCTCCTGGAATATGCGCGGATTCAGGCGGTAGTCCTCCGAGGTCCGTATACGGGAAAGCCGGTCCGGCAGTACATTCTCTGCCAAGGGAATGTACTCCGGCTCCAGGAGAATCCGGCGCGTAGTACACACCGCCTTCAACTGACGTAAGGGCCTCAAGAGACTGGTGGCCCTGGTAGTCATGGAAAGGAGACAGTGCAGAACCACCTGGTTGTCCACCAACAAACGAACCCGCCGGGAAGTCGTCCCGGAATACCGGTGAGGAAAGAAACTGAGCAGGACCAAGTGTACGGCCTGCATTTCACGAACATTAATATGAATAAGCTCCCGATCAAAAAATCCCCTTGCAAGCATGGGCTCCGCCTGGCCCAAAGACTGAAACGTCGCCCCCCAACCCGTAAGACTTGCATCCGTGGCAAGTGTGCCCAGAAAAGGCAGCGAACCCGGGTGAAGAGCCCGGCCGGCAAGGCGCGAAATGTTTGTCCATGCCAAAAGGTCCAGGCGGGCTTGGGGGGTCAAACGAAGGCGATCCCGCCACGATCGTTTCCCTCGTAATAACTCATACAGACTCATCAAGAAAAAGCGGGCCAGCGGAAAGGCCAAATACAACGAAATGGCAGACCCACAGAATTGAGCCAAATGTCGCGCCACTACCCCGCCCGAGTGAAGGAGGGCGCGAGCCCGGGAAGCAATCGCAGCGGCCTTGTTCGGAGGCACCAGAAATTGGCACCGGGTAGTGTCAATGATCACACCCAAATGGGTCTTCCGTTGCACCGGATCCCACTGACATTTGGAATGCTTGAACTCAATGCCAAGAGCCTGAAAAACTCGCCGTACTAAATGGGACCATTCCCGCAAAGGAACCGGATCAGACATGGCCGCAATAAAATCATCCAAATATGCCAAAATCAACGCGGGCACCTCCCGCGAGTACTTTAGGTAGTACTGGAGAATGGAGTCATTACCCGCTAAGCAGCCAAATCGAAACCGAGTTCCAGCCCGTGCAGATGCAGCGGGGGTCCTTCAGAAACGGACCACAATGAGCATGACATGAGTGAAATAAAAGGGGGCCAGAGAGAGGCCAAAGGGCAGAGCCCTACAAGCGAAAATCTCACCACCCATTCGAAAGAGCAAGAAATGTTCTTGATCGGCGCGCATCCGAATGTGATGGTATGCATTTTTCATGTCGAATCCCACCAGAAAGTCATCCTTTTTCAACAGAAATCCGAAATCCTTTAGACGCTCATAGCGGAGACCGACCTTCTTGAGGTGGCGATTGACCCGCCGAAGGTCGATGACCAAACGGTACTTGGTCGTCCCGTTCTCCGCCGGCTTGGCCACCAAAAAGGCGCGTGAAATCCGGGCGTTGGAAGAAGGCTCCGTCCGGACGATCGCCCCCATCCGAAGGTACTCGTCGCGCAGCTCCCGCCAAGCTTGCCATTCCGCCGGCGTCTTGAGCGGGTACTCGCCTTGATCAAAGGGGGGCGGAGGACCCCCCGGGCCCCATTGGAGCGGCGCCCCCGTATGGATCCATTGAAGAACACGGGAGGGGGCGCCGATGCGTCGCCAGGCCGCGAGCCGGCCCTGAAGGCGCGCGTAGGGCGGGGCCTCTAGGCGGTCGGCTTGGGAGGCGCAGGCGGGGCGCCGGACGTCTTGGATTTGGTGCGCTGATGCTTGGCGCCGGAGGAAGGACCGCCGGGAGGCGAGGCCGCGGGAGCTTGTCGATTGAGTTGCACTTGATGTTGAGCCGCCGCGGACTTCGTCGCCAACTTGAGCTGCTGATTGAGGACCTCCTTGCGGATGTGCTCGAGGGGCTCGTCGATCAAGGGGTCCCAGAACCGTTGATGCACCGCGCCCAATCGTACGTTGGTCTGAAGCGCCTTCCACAGACCGTCGAGGGAGGTGCCCTTCTGCTCGCCGTGGACTTGTTGGAGGCGGATCAGGCTCTGAAGGCGCGAGGCGACGGTCACTTGGGCGTGGACGTACGGAAGGAGGGCCTCCCGGAATTCGGGGGGGAAGGCCGGGTGCGCCACGAAGTCGATCAGCGCAGCAGTGAGGTCGAACTGCCACGCGACGTAGGGGGCCTAGTTCTGATACTCCTGGAAGTACCCGGAGTTGGCTCCCAGGGCCTGCGCAAGCTGCCCGCCTTCGGAGGTGCGGCGGACGTCGAACCACTCGGGGAAGCGTACTCCCGGAGGGCGGACCACCGGGTTGGTCACCGCTTGCGGTAGGAGCCGGGGGTCGGACAGCCAGACTGCGTCAAGGGAAGCCGTAGGCGGACCGTTGTTGAACCGAACCGCTTGGTCGTGCAGCCACTGCTCGGCCGGAGAACGGTTCATAGAAAAGACTCGGCCGTAGCCGGAGGGACAAGGCACTCGGTGCCTGCGGGTTGTGCCAACGCAGTGGCGCGAAGCGAAACAAGATAAGGAGGGGGACCGAGGGGCTGCCTAAATAGCCGCCCTCCGCCGCCTTGCCAAAGCCCACCAAACTCGAGGGCGCCCTTGCGGGCGGCACCTCGGAATACCGTACTTTGACTGACCCACGGTACTAGGGGTGGCCAGAAATCCCAAGGGACGGGGTTGAGTAAACCCCAGGTTCAAACTGCACCGTTTGAATCGCCGGTGCAGCCCACACATCGTCGCCCTTGGCAGAAACCCATTAACAGGATAGTTAACTTCATTTATGAGCCCTTATGGCGGCAGCGAGTCAAAGACTAATTGGTGCTGGTTCAACATTTTTTGTTACGGCGTTCAACATTTTTGATACCGGCAGGAATCAAATATAGTACCACATTCAATGTGCTTTGGTACTAGTCTCAGTTTTATTTAGTACGTTGGCAGTTTGGTACCAGATTCAATATTGCTTGGTGCTAATTTCAATTTTATTTGGTACGGCGGCAGTCTGGTACCAAGCTCAATATTATTTCGGGGGGGGGGCACGCGGACCAAAGAGGCAAAACTGTCATGCCCGAGTTCTGGATTTCTCTCCTTGTACAATGGTGCATTTGTACTCATGGGATTTGATTGGGACTTCCGGTGTGAGTGCAGCCGATTGCTCCAAAGGGCGGGAGCAACCGGCCATTTCACGTACACCAGAAAAACCATCTTCAGTAAACACCCGCACTAATAGCCAGCTGCTGTACTTCTCCGAGTGGAGCACTGCAATGGATGGACAGGTGTGGCTTGGTGAATGCTGCACATCAATGGGGCTGGTTCGGACTATGCACTTCAATTCCATCAATCGACTTAAGCAGCCATCGTCATTAAGCATTCAAAGGATTCATTTTTGCAAATGTGGTCACAACAGGTTTGGCCACATGCAAGTTTACAGGTTCCCCTGTGGTCACTGATCATTTGGCCACATACAGACGACGGAATTGAACATCCACACCAGCTACTTCAGCGCAAATGTGCCAGTTGATATGGCTAGAGACAAATTGCGTAATGCTATTCATCTCAATGCATGTCTACGATTCCAGAGTGGTGGGCTATGGCTCATTTGCTGCACAAGCAAAGAGAGAAGCCAAAGATGCAGCCATCGGCTGTAACTATCGCTAATTCATACCGCCGGAAATAGGCAGTTCGATGTGCATGTGTCTGCGCACGAATAAGCATGGGCCTCGTATGCCTGGTCCTTTACGAACTGTCAACTTGCCCTGTTGAGCAAGAACTGTACAACATTGACACAAGCGCAGACAGCAGACCGACCAAGAGCAAAAGAAAATGGACTAGAGTCGCGTCAGAGCACAACCAACAACACAATCAAATCGAAGGCGAAATTATTGCCCATGTTTTTGCAGCTTGTATGCTATCCCAAGAGCAAAAAACGGAAAATCTCGGTTCAGCCCCACACAACCTTTTGGCTACTCAATCGTTGCATCTTGCCAAAAACGTGGCGATTCACCCATCTACCCACCCTTCGCTACAGATGTCGACCAACAAATTCCACATTTACGCACAGCAGACCTTGAAGTGGCCAGCACGCAGGCGGCATACCAATCCCCCGACCAATTCCAGTGCCAACCAACAGGCTTCCACAATGTCCTCCCCTAAGCAGCAGCTGACCAATTCCACAGACCTCCAATTCAACCGGTGGCTTGAAGGTGTCTTTGGAAATGCCAGTCATCCCCAACAATCTCCAAGAGCAGCGTTTATCAGCAAACGCAACTGCCATCAGTGGATTTCAACCTCCAGTTCAAAGGACTGGCAAGGGCACCGGTCCGATGCCGTTGCTCTGCAGCCTGTTGTTCTTCCTGCTCCTCAATCTGGAAGCCACATAGAACGCCAGCTCCAGAGCCTGCTCTGCATTCAGCCGCGGGTCGCAGTGCGTGTGGTACCTGGAGTTGAGGTCGTCTTCCCCGATCTGGGCACCTCCACCAACGCACTCTGTGACATTCTCACCAGTCATCTCCAGGTGGATGCCACCAGGAATGCTCCCCATCTCCTCATGGACATCAAAGAACGCCTCCACTTCCTTCTGTACATTCTCAAACCGCCGTGTCTTGAAGCCGTTCACGCTCTCTGTGTTGCCATGCATGGGATCGCATATCCATGTCACCACCTGGCCTGAACTCTGCACAGCAGATATGAAGTCTGGCAGGTGTGCCCTTAGCTTGCCCGCGCCCATCCGTGTGACAACACTCAGGCGACCTGGCTTGTTCCGGGGATTCAGGATCGCGATCAAGGAGACCAAATCGGCTGGATCAGCCTTGTCAGAGACTTTGATCCCTATGGGGTTGTCCACACCACGCAGAAACTCAACATGCGCACCATCCAGCTGCCGTGTGCGCTCACCGCACCACAGGAAGTGAGCAGAGGTGTCGTAGAAGAGCGATGTGGTGCTGTCCTCCCTTGTGAGTGCCTGGGAAAGCAATAGAGAGCAGAAGCTGCACAGTTCAATTCCTCACAAGATCTCGCTGGTAAACAGAATAGTGCCATCCCATATGATGACTCACATGGTGACAAGGAGAACTTTCCTGGATGCGCTCACAGTAGCCACAAAAGCATGGCGCTTCTGTCAGTGATTTAAGAGCAGAAGAACAAAACCCACAGGCACTAAACACGATGCGCAACTGGCAGACCAACGAAAATATGCAAATCGAGACATATCATGCCTGATTCTCAATGCTGACAACAAACATATTTTCCTTGTGGCACAGCCTGTTGATCCAATGACTAGAACCACTGTTTCTTTGGGGTTGGTTCCTTCTTCTCATGACTATGTCCACTTTATCTTTGGTAATGCCTGTTCCTTCTTCCTTCTCCTTTCCACCAATGCTTCTGTTGGACAATGATGACACCGCTGAAGGGAAACAAACAGCAGGCCAGGCACATAACGACTATGAACTGGCTTGTGAAGGATGCAATACTGCTATATTTCACCAGCCAAGCTGCCCTTGGGGAGGGATGCAGATGCATCCCTCCTGATCATGTTGCATTCGCATCGCCCAGCCAGGCCAACGCTCATCATTTCCACCACTGTACAGGCATGGACTAGATAGGCCCCAGGCTCAAACGCACTGGCCATTGTCTGGAATGGTCCATCAGAAGCTGCTGTGTTGCTGTTTTAGATCAGTGCTATTCCCTCAGCATTTTGCAACACATGTGTCGATCTTGCTTTTGCGTTCCTCAAAACGAAAGAAAATCGCTATCCTGAGGGGTTAAGCATAGAGCGGTGCTGCTGAATATCCACAAGTCCGATGACCAACGACTGGCACTGTGTCCGCATCTCTTCTGAACGACTGGAACCGCTCCTAATCTCCTATACAATGCAAGTTTTCAGAATTCAAAGGCACACAACAGCAATCTGGTCATGACAGCGATGAACACCAAAATCGCCTTGCATTTTCTTGCAAGCTGGCACAAGGCTCACATCTCTTTTCTTCGGGAGAGGGCCAGTGCTTGGACTCCCACTTGTGAGGACACACTCCAAAAGTAGACAACAACAACACTCGCTCTCTGTTCTGCTTAAATTTAAATATGAAGTCAGCAAAACGCCCCAAGCCACACCCACCTCCTCATAATCCAACAGTAGTGCCTCATGGCATGTGAAGAACTCCGTTTCCTTCATCAGAGGCATGTTGGAGTCGAGGCCACATGCCACCATGAATGAGATTGTCTCCTCCACTCTCTCCGCAAGATCGATGTACGATTTCCCCTTCTTGGTGGCACCCATGAAGTCCAGGTTCCATTTTGAGACACGTTCGAGGGAGGCATAGCCTCCCGAACTGAATCCCCTGAGAAGGTTGAGGGTAGAGGCACAGTGGTTGTACGCCTTCAACAATCGCCAGGGATCAGGCAACCTTGACTCGGCATCAAAATCGGCTCCGTTAATAATGTCTCCCCGGTAGGATGGCAGCTCCACACCATCCTTGACCTCCGTGGGAGAAGACCTGCATTTCAGGGAATCCATTCATCACAGCACATGTTGCAGAAGAAGCTCAAAATCTCACGTGCACCTCAGGACATCGACTGCAACCCAATCAGCACAACAAACCTGGGTTTTGCAAACTGCCCCGCCATGCGGCCCATCTTCACAACTGGCATACCACCTCCAAAGGTCATGATGACTGACATCTGGAGCAGCACACGGTAGGTGTCCCGGATGCGGTTGGCACTCAGCTGAGCAAAGGCCTCAGCACAGTCCCCACCCATCAGGACAAAACCCTTGCCAGCAGCAGCCTCTGCCAGCTTTCCCTGGAGCGTACGGCACTCCCCTGCACATGAGTTTAGAATGTAAGAGCACCAATCAATACAAAAAGAATCCTCAATCAATGCCGGCTATGGGTTTCTGGCAAGGTGAAGTATACCTGTGCGAGTTTAATTAGACATCTAACAGTCTTAAAACAAGCTAAGCAGGGGGCGATATCGATTCTCAAGTTGGGCATGGTTGTTGCCCACAGACTTGCCATCACCTCTGGCGAACAAACCAATATGGCCATGGTTGAGTGTCACAAACAGCAGACGAATTGCCGACAACCTCTTGTGCTAGCACACACACATAGGCAAGCGTAAGGGGGAGCAGGATGCACAACTCAGGTTGTCAGCTACACTTCTACATCTCTTGTAGCTTGATATACATAGTCCCACACACACAAGGCCACGTTGGTTGGACGGAGTTGGTGCCCGATGTGCAACCTATCTGTCACAAAGAGGCTGCATTCCCACTGCCCAAGCTGCCAAGGTGGCTTGCCCTGTGGTCGTAACAGTCTATACGAAGCAACTACTGTCTAAAGCAGCAACCCAAGCAAGATGCATGATAACAACTCTGGAAAGGCACAAGGACCACAACACCACTATGTACAGGGAAACGTGGGAGTCAAGTGAGGTGGGGTGGAACTGCACGATGTTTCATTACTTCCAGCAGCAAAAAGTGTCCTTCACAAGAATTTGGGAAAAAATTCAACCCAGAGCCATTCGTCAACACTTTTCTGCCATGGCATGCAGCCCCCTTGACCTGTGCCATTGCAAGCAATAATGAAAAGCAAGCCGCACAGTGCTCTCCTGAGATTCTTTTCATCACTGCAGGATAAGGAAGCTTCCAGTGCAACAGGAAATTCTTGCACATTCCTTGCTGTCAAGCACACCATACTAAAGGGCGTAGCATGACCACTGGCAGGGGCAGGGAATTTAATAATTTACCAACAACAATGACGAGGTTCTTGTGAAAACGAAGAGCGCTTCATAGCTATCCGCAGTTACAGTGGGGTATGACATTTCGCCATAGAACTGCGGACTTCGACACAAGGCTATTGAATCTCGTCACATTATAATCAACCGCCTCGCACACCCCAGCAACAGTCCTTCCACGGCAGTGCAATGAGCAGTGCGCACTGCCAACGTGACACCTTGCGCAGGTGTCCCAGGAGTGATGCTGTATTCTTTCAACAATCAACTTCAACACCCCTCTGCATATTGCTGCTGCATCCCAGCCCTGCTGCAGCGAAGATACGTGCATCTTCTCTGACAGTAAGAGAGATATCAGAGAGCAAATGGCTCAGAGGCAGTGTCTCGCACTGCGTGACGTGTTCCCCTGTCCGTCACAGCTCTTTCTTCGTCGAACACACTCGCAAAAGCATCAGATCCCCGACAAACAAACTCCCAGCCCAGCCTTAGCCCCCAGCCTCCACTGCCCCGTACTTCGCAACTTTCAACGTGCCTGCAAAAACCAGCGGCGGCATCCGCCTGATCTCTTCCAGGGCCCTCCGATGCTCCTCCGCATCGGGGTACACAGGCTGCTGCAGAGCCTCCCGCCGCCGCCAGCTGTCCATCGTCCAGTTTTTCATCTCCGGATCGACTCCAGCGGCAGGTGGGCTGGCTACGGCGCGGGAAGCGTCCATGCCATCGCGGGCCGCCACCGTGCATCGACGTGGCGGCCGGCCAACCGGCAATCGCGCGATGCTCCGCGCCAACGAGGGCTGTCCCGCCACCGATGGTCCCGTGACCCGCATCTTGAGCGCCTGAGCTATTTTTCTCGGACCCGGTGGGCCTGGCGGTCGGCAAGAGCAGGAGAGCTGCCGTCGCGACCGCCAGGTGCCCACCTGGGAAGGAGATGCTGGTCAGTATCTGGGAGATGCCGAACGGCAGCGCTGTTTGGCGGGGCCCAAACCTCACACAGCTCAATATCTTTCGTTATGGCAGTTAAAACGCCTTTCCACCTCAGCAGGCTTGCTTAATACTCCTGGGTCAGAACAAGGGTGCGGAGTAATACATGTAGTTTCTCCCAGTACAATTTCTTACCGGATTTTCCTACTAGATGCGTTTTTACCAACGGAGTGTTCTTGATGGTATGTGATATGGGAAATTGGGTGGGGCCCATTAAATTTTGGGGCAGACGATGCCCAGCCATTAATGTGCCATAGCCCCAACCCAAACGCAGGCATTTTTGCTTGCTGTACAAAGAAAAGACGCAGATGCTTGTCGTCGTCCATGGCGCACTCCAGCTTCACCATATGCAGAAGGCAGGCAATTGATACCCCAACACTATTGAATGGGCCAAGGTTGATTAACTCTTCAATGACGGACGTGGTGGGCCAGGGCGCCATGGACTAAACGTAACAGGGGCACCACTGATTGAATTTGCATCTTGTTGAGGGTGCAGTTGGCGAAAGGTTTTGCTCCAAAATTGGACATATGTTTTTGTCTAGAATAATCACACCTCGTTGTGTCCCAATTCGCACCACGCTTAAAATGCTGCCATCACCCCATCAGTAGCACGCAACAGCCGCCTCATGCTCCAGCCACCTAGTTCCGCAAGTTGCGAAGTTGATGGCACTCCCATCAGACTATCAATAGCCTTCGGCTTTACAACAGCTGATGCACAGCTTTGCCGCAGCCAGCCACGATTGCAACGACGCCCCACTTTATGATTGGGACAGCAGCGTGTCACCATCTCCGTTCGATTCTCCCGCCGCGCGTCGCTTCCGTCGATGCGTATTCAATGGTTGCACAATGTCGTCCTCCCAGCCCTTCCTCAGCGTTCCATCAGTGACTCCTATCCGCAATCAGCATCTAAAAGGCAAAATTGTTTCTTGCCATGTTCCGTGTCGGTCTGTCTGACGACTCATATCTCAGCTTAGATTACACCAATCCACATTTTTAGTGGCAATCCACTAGCATGCATAACATATGGCTTTTAACACTCATGCGGAGGTGCGCATATAGAGACTCCCATCGATACATAGCAACTTGCATCGTGTACTCTCAATCTTTCTGACCTCCCTCGACAGAAGCTCAAAATGGATCCGGGATTCAGCCTTATTGTCCACAGTCAAAACTCTTATGACCTGTCATACAATTTCATTTCTAGAAGCACTTCTCCCCTTTAGTATTTTTCTCATTTGCTTCCTTCAAGGGCCTTTTAGAGATCGATGCAGCTGTTCTGTGAGTATTCCAAGTGATTCCACGTGTAGTATATGCTGTTCTATGCCATCTTCTCCATGTTTTGGCACTTCCCTTTTGAGATGCCTTGGTGGCGTTTTCAGGCCGTCCCCAGCAACATTTTCGTGTCGAGCGTCGCAAATGCATGGATGTGCTGCATTTAGCCCTCACTACATATATGCAGGCCTATAAAGGCAATTCCACAATGGAGTCTCCAATGGCGGCCAACTCATCCATGCTCTCAGGATCGGGCATGCTGGCGTGGCGCAACCAACTGGTAAACCATTGGAGGAAAACATCAGTTTCTAAAGGCGAGAATCGTGTATGAGCATCCACAATTGCCAGCATCACATTAGTGCGGTTTTGCAGGGAGAACCTGTGTGCTGCAAGAATTGGTATACGGGTATTCTTGCCTATTTCTGATAGGCAAAGGTGCCCACGCGGCAACGAAATTAGTGACATCATCTGCTGTGCGCTCCGCAGAGCTACACAAACTGGCATTAGAATTACATCGTGCTTGTTGCTGAAGTGGAAAGACCTGAACTCCCATAATTCTGGCGTTCATTCAGATTCCGATTGTTTGCTGGAGCATTGACCACCCCGCCATCACTTGCACCTTCTTGCCATCGAGCACCACCCGCCCCATTAATAATAATACAAGCAGTTCTGCTTCCCTACACTCGAAGTACACAAGCTGCCGTGCATACCACATACATGCACCACACCACATCAGCACACCACATTTGGTTTGAGGCGTGCCCCTTCACCATCAGTCAAGAACCATCTTCTCCCCATTTCCACCTCACTGAGTCGATGATACCTGACGGTTGTGGTGTTAAAAAGTCCTATCCACACATCCCCCACCCCCTTCATTATGAGCCATGATTCATGGCACTCCGCCGGCCCATAATGCAATAAATATTCCACATCCCATCGCTCACGTCCCTCCAATGTGGACAATGCCCATTCAGTCACAGGCCAATGGCTCACGCGTCACCAATCGTCGTTGTTATAGACCTTTAGTAATGGGCCAAAAGCTTGTAGCCTTAAGGCCAGAGGGCGCTTCCAAATTCGTTCTTTGCAAGCAGCAAATAGTCAGTTCCCAGTCACTCCCTGAGCAAGGTCACTTCACGCGTGCGTGGACATCGCGCCTTCAGTGATAGTGTCGCCATCAGCTGAGGTGACGCCCTGCGTCTTTTGGGAGCCGTGTCGTTGCGTCGAGCAGCCATGGCGATCCATTCCCGCCAACCTTTCCGCTGAGCACGGCAGCTCTAACCAAGTCTGTACGAACGGATGGCCAAGAACACGAGAGCTCGTGGCTGCTTCCGGATGCATGGGGGGCCACAGCGGCGGTGGGCTGCACCCTGAAATAGCTAACGTAACATGCCCCAATGGCAAACCCCGCTTTCCTTCCATGCCATGGCTTCGACAAACTGAAAAAAATGCACCTTGTCCCACGCAAAAAATGTTTGCACCCCCCTGGAGTTCCTCGGACCAAAATTCCCTCAAAAAAATGCTTGGTGGTCCGAAAGAGTTCTAAGGAAAAAGAGAATAAAAATGAAGTCACTAAGGTCCGCCTTTTCCTGGCAGTTCAGACTCTCCCGTTGTTGGCACAGCCCCTCATTGAAGTGGCGGCCTGTGCCCCCTCGCAGATCGCAGAATCCCTTATCATCGCTCTGCATCATCTTGTACTGTATCGTTTTTTATCGTCAAAAAGCCACGAGGGCCCGCGGACAATCGTATTTCTGAACATCTTGTCGCAGAATGTTGCGCCGTATCGTTTTGTAACTGCCGAAGTCCTGTTTTACGGGGAGCCACTCCACCGCCGCCCAGTCTCACCCACCTCCACACCATCACCTTCCTTCGTCCTTCCGCGTCAGGCGTTATTCGGCCATGCAAGGCAGGCCGAAAGAGACGACCGAGTCCCTCACGCGTCTCGGTCAGCAAACCTCGCCTGCCTCCCGCCCGCAGCACCTCGCCATCTTTGGGTGAGATCCCGAGTTGGGCTGGTTGCCGAAGTTGGGCCCCAGCTCGTGGGACAGCTTCTTGACGATGGCGCCAAGCTGGTAAGACACGGTGGTCTTCTTGTCCCAGTTCATCTCGATGTGGGCCCCGCCCTGGTGATGGCGGATGGGGCCCCGACACGCCGCCACAGGTGAGTTGTATAGCATCGATGGCCGGGCGCCGTCGGAAGAGGCCTTCAGCGCGATGGAAAGCAAGGTGCGATTGGAGGAGCGCGTGGGGGAGAGCTGGCGCTCTTGGAAGCACGGGCTCTGCGGGGCGGGAGACGAGCACCGGGGGTCGGAGTCGATGGACTCTTGGGAGGTGGGGGGAGAGGAGGCGGAGTCGTGGTGCTGCCGCCTGGAGCGGGTCAGCTGGCAGGAGATGTACCTCTTCTCGGATCGCTTGTACAGGTCGATCGACGCCGGCCCCGACAGACGCCTTGTTTCGAAAGATGAGGCCGATTCACGCCCTGGACGCCGATCGATCGTTGGACTTGGCGACGGCGATCTGCTTCGAA
Source organism: Ostreobium quekettii (assembly GCA_905146915.1). Classification (NCBI taxonomy): domain Eukaryota; kingdom Viridiplantae; phylum Chlorophyta; class Ulvophyceae; order Bryopsidales; family Ostreobiaceae; genus Ostreobium; species Ostreobium quekettii. The sequence continues at coordinate 29,927 of CAJHUC010000772.1, read as the reverse complement.
CCGCGTCGGAATGTTTGACCGTCTTCAGCGCGATGGAACGAGTTCGAAGCTTTCGCCGGTCCTCAGTTGGCCTCCTGATATCCAGTCCGTCCATCGTGGCCACGATTTGAATCTTGTCCAAGGTCTCGTCGTGCGTGACCCGCCGACCGCCGCCGAACACGCGGGTCGCCAGCCCCGTAGGCAGGCACCACCGCCATCTCCGCCCCTCCCTCTCGTGCCGATCTTTGACAACTCTGGAGAAGTCGCCGCGCCGCTGTGGCAGGATGTCAAGCACAAGCGCGCTGGCGTCTTCGGATGGAGCGCCGTCGCAGCGGCGGTGGGATTCGTTGACGAGGGCGGCCGCGGCTTGCGCAATGGGGGTCTTGCGAGCGATGCGCGTGGCTTCCTCCCAGGGGAGCGAGTCCCAGAGGCCGTCGGAGCCCAAGGTGAGGCGGACGCCGGTCGTGGGCACGATGGCCTGCGTTGGCAAAACGGACGCGCGGTGGGCGTGTGTGGCAAAACAAGGGCTGCCAACAAGAATTTGACTGAATGCCAGATACCCAAGACAAGATGATAGGATGGGTCAAAAGCAGGCACTGCGGATGCTATTGACACGGGGCAACAAAGAGAGACGGGTCTGCAGCACTGTGCCCGTCCGCCTGATCAGCGACGACTCTGGGATAAAGAACTACAGCGGATGCCGCTGTGTGCTGAGTGCAGGGACGAAAGGAATGGAGCAGCAATGCTAGAACCAATGCACCTGACGAAACAGCGCTGGGGAAATTGTGGGTTTTTTCGCACGTTGTCGAAACTTCTGAAGGAGGAATGACGCGATGTCCTTGACATCTTTCAGTAACAGCCCTGGTACTGCAAAGGTATGTTCATGCAAGCAAATATTCCATCGAAGGAATGTTGAAACAACGCAATCAAATATGCCTACACTGTGTCCAGTAGTACTCATCATAGCAGCAAGCCAATGATCGGCACCCCACTCCTGAGCACAGAACTTTGTGAGCCATTTTTCTACGATGAGGAAATTGATGGAAACGTCAACAAATGAAACAGGGATAAACAGCACTAGCAGAAAAAGGACCAAACAACACTTTCGAGAACACACATAAAACACATTTCATCAAAGTTCTGCACGCTAAGAACAAAAAAATATCCCTAACCCGTAAACTTTGTACACATTTGAAGACGTGTTATTTGGCCCTTTTTTCCTAGTGCAGTTTGGGATTCCCATGCGTGGAGACAGCAAACATTGATTAAAGGCGGTTCGATGACACCGGATTTGTGCATTATGTGTTTCGATGCACAACAACTCGGTCTTTAGATTGGAGCAATATCTTGGGTTGTCGTTGAACAAATCATGGACACCGCTATGCTCGAGCGAAATAGGGAGCTGATGGCCACCTGGCCTCCTCGATAAGTAAGATTTGTCGACTATGAACGAGGATCAGTCGCAGAACAGAGTACGGCATGCCACTAGCATCACTACGGATGCCTTTTTTCCAAGCAAACCATGCTGCACCTGCAGGACGTGAGGGCAGGGGACGATGCTCTTATCTGCTTTGGCGTCGCCTATCGACCTGGCAACCGCTTGACCCCCGGGCCAGCACCGGAGCGGCCCCACACCCTGCTCGCCGTGCACCACCACTCCCTTGAAGATGGTCGACAGATGCACCAGCTGCACACCTCCCTTCCTCAGTCTCTCGCGCTCAATCTCGTTCGTTTGGATCTTGTGACTGACGGTGGCCACGAAGGAGTCGTTTCCGGTGTCCAGGACTGCCTCAGAGTCGCCAACGTTGGCCACCGTCAATAGTCTCCCGCAGAGCAGTGCTACAGTCAGAGTTGTTCCTGGATGAAGTGTACCCTCAGGCCGTCGCCCTTGACGGAGTGCACGCTAGTGTGTGGGGGGTGCGTGGTACACCCACATCAACAACAAGAATGAAACTGCAATCGCAAGATGCACCTAAACATGTTGCTAATATGTCAACAAAACAACGTAATCGAATGTTTCGAGTTTTACATGCATTAGCCTATCATTGCGGGCAATTGACAGGCTTGTTGTTTACGCCGTAAACACGCAGATCGTATTTACGTTTTTATGCGTAAAATGATTCTTACGTTTTGCCGCGTAAAAACGCGTAAAAGCACGTAAACACAACGTAAAAACAGCCCCGTGCACATATGGACGGTACGCACAGCCTTTGGGACTCCAGAGAATGGCACCCAGACGTGTTGTAGTGGGCAGAAAACGAATTTTGTTCCACTCCATTGTGAATCTTGCCGAGTGAAAAGCGGACGCTGTGTTGCGGGCGCTCAAAGGGGCGGAGTACTGATCACAGTACGCAAACTTCATCGTGTAACCTGGGTGTCATAACGCGCCGTAAAAACGAAGAAACAGCCGTACAAATAGCCTCTGAAAATTAGCGTTTCAACGCGTAAAAACGTAAACGCAAGAACATTGACGTAAACGTAAATAACAAGCCTGTAATTGAAATGCTGTACCATAATACTGCTTTAGTGAACTGCGTTCGTTGCAATTACATATACGCAAGGCCAGATGTTGGACAAAAGCAGATGGAAAAGAAAACCGCGAAAGAGAGCGCAATAAAATCTGAGCCTCTCTGAAGCTCATTCTGTAGAGATTGGGCAAAATCTATAAATGGTTCCACTAGAGAGCGACATTGCAAGTTGCCTTCACAATGCACTGCACAACTTGCCGCGTTCTAAGCGCTTTGCAACAAGCCTTTGCAAGGGCTAAGCGCCAGTTTTCAGTCCTGGCGCAACCCTCGCGCACTCGACGAGCACGAGCGCATCCCCATGTATGTGAGCATCAAGTCTTGGTCATCTGTTAGGGCTCCGGGCATGCATCGCCTGGTTGCTACATGTGAATAAAGATACAAGCACGAGCGCCGACGTACACGCGCATGAAGAACAGACGCAACTCACCAGAAATGTCGTCAGAAATTTCCCTTCTAAATTGCTCATCAATCCTTCTAAAGCCCCTGATGACGGCTTGACGCACATTCATCGAAAACACTTTGAAATCTGTAAGAAGGCAACAAGATGTCGATGTCAAACTGTCTGGTTCCATTGATGGTGGGCGTCTCTGCCAATCATTCTGGTGATGCAGAGGACAGTACCTTGAGATATATCTCCCTTGAGATGCCTAACCAGAGGAGGATAGAACAATCCTCTCCAAGTGTAACACTACAACATCCCAATGTGTGATGACCCTATATTGGACCCTGCAGCGCGACATTTGCAAAGTACAGTAAAAGTCTTGGAGGCAGATCCTCGGACCCGCCGTCGATTGTCGTGAATGGAGGCACGGGGGAAAGGCCTGGATTGCTGATGGCCGACGCTGCCGACCCGGAGTAACATCGCCTTACATGTGCGTCAACTGCAAGTTGAACGGCGAGTACGTTTCATTTGTATGCAAATCTCCAGAATCCGGTTCGGATACAGCAGAACGGGGCACGGGGGACCACAGAGCGCGCCGACACCAGGGCTTCGAGGCCTCCTCGCCAAAGCCCGGGCTGCCGCAGCTCAGTATGCGACTACGACGGCAGGCGCGACGGAGTCGCCCGGGCCTCCCATGGAAGGCAAGGGCCATTGCCTTGAGGCAGGTAGCCACAAACGCGACCACGACGAACAGAACGTGGGCCCCGCGCTGACTTCGGAAGCAGAGGTAGACACTGCGCATCTTGGCTTTCGCCAGCAGAGCAGCAAGGACAAACTCAACTTCGACAAGGCCACAGGGGCCTGTGGCCGCCTTGAGGGGCACAGGGAACACGGTGCGCACTGCCTCTCAGTCAAGATCGCTGCACCCAATGCATGACGCTTCAGCGACACGGGTCACGCTTGCCCACCATCGTTGTCGCTCTCTGGCAGGGGCGTCCTGGGCAGCAACCCCGCAATCTCCCTCCACAGGTGTCGCCTGACATATTTGGCGGCCGCGATCCCGCCGTGCCCATCGCACATGCAGTACATCGACCACGGGGGCCCGTCGGGCGACGCACATACGCCCTCCCGCACGAAAACAACGTCCTGGAAAAGATCCATGGGTCAGCCGCCACTTCGGGCAAATACGACGGAATAAAATTGTTCTTTTGCTTTAAAGCTGCAAATCCGAAAGGGACTGATGCGCTCGGCTGATTGTTGAAGTTCGGCAGCGTTGGGTGGGACACGAGTGGGCTTTGGATCGGTCGTCTTCGGGTGAGCAAGTTGCCCGGTTCCTGCAGATCCCGTTAGGAGCGACTGTGAGACACGTTCGACGACCCCTTGTTAGCCGCCGGGGTTGCCGTCTTTAAAGAAAGCCCGCCCCCGCCACGAGATGAATGGGCAATTTGATCTCTTTGCGTTTCGCGCTCGAACGTGGATGCGCTACCGCAACTAATACCAATGGTCGTGGACGCTGCTGACAGGATTAGCCAGTCTCGCCGGCTGCCCCAACGCCTGCCTGTGAAAGTCCCACAATCGATCGCACGGCAGGCGCCCCACCGTCCTTCTCAGGGATATCCAGAACTGCCGGCGGCGACGGCCTTCGATCGGTCGACAGCAATTGAATTGAATTGATTCTTGAGCCGGCGCCCACACCAAGGCGCCTCAGCTGCACACGCCGCACCTCATCTTCAACCCGTTTCTGGCAGACAGAGTACTTCGCCCTCGACTCCTCCAAAGAAGATCCCCTCCCTCGAGTGGGCAGCTGCGCCTCCCTCGCCTCCACCCGCCGCCCCCCGCGCGCCCGGCCCTTTGACTCGCGGCCACACCCGAACAGCGCCATCCCATCAATCAACTGCCACCTGGACGCCAAAATCGCGACTTGACATCCGACCGCGGCCTCGCTGCGCGATGCGCCGCACGCGCCACGGGGGATAAGCGGTCCCTCAGGGCCGCGGCACACCCAGGCCGCGGGGCATATGAAGGCAATGCCTGCGCAGGTGGCGGGATGCTCACCTGCTGCGCGGCGGCGCGTTGATCCGTGGGTTGGCTGTGTGGCCTCGCCTCCGGGAGAGGGCGGCCGGGATCTGGCCCGCGGGGGGGCGGAGTCGTCGCGCGGGGCAGAAGCGGCGACGCCCGCGGGGGCCACGCGACTTGGCGTGTTTTCTGGGCAGCGGGGACAGCTTGCCAGGGAGGCCGCCGACAAGGGAAGGAAGCGTGAGGGCAGCAGGGCGGGGGTGCAAGGGGCCGAGGGGGTGACATGGCGAAAGTCCAGAAACTGGAAGCTGGGATGGGGCGGCGGGGGGAGGATCCCAAGGGCGCCCGCAGCGCCAACGGCCGGGAAGCCACCTCGGCTGAAACCCCCTGACAGCGCCGTCGGCGCCGCCAGGTACGCCGCCGGCAATCTCGTGGTCAACGCTATTTCCCAGGAAATTACGACATTTCGAGGTGATTGACGGCGACCGGTGGGACGTGCCGGGCGCGGTCGGAGCGCAATCCAGTCAACCGCGAGTGAGATGGAGGTCGGGACGGCGGCCTGCACACAGCAATGTGCAGTGAAAGAGATGGCGAAGCAGGCCGTGAATCGTAAGCTAAGGGCTGGTTAAGGTGTTGCGGCATCCATTTGCTGTGTTTTCCTGTACTTTTCTCAATGGCGTACTGTGTCCAAGGCATGTCTGCTAATAGGGGACTTCCGCCGGCTCATGAGCCGCCCTTCAGCAAAGGAATGAACCTCCAAATGCTTGTTTCTGAGTAGAGGACTGCCATTACTTGATATGGCTGTGTCCTCCTGTTGGACGGTTTAGGACATTGATATCCACCAATGCCAAACGTGTACACCGAAATGCATGTCGTGGGATGAGTGATGCCGAATTAGCAATACAGAATCTTGGAATAAGAATGCTAAACGCGGGGCAAGCAGCACATATGACGCGTGTAATGCCGACTAGCTACCAGCGAGTAGCATACATAGTTGTCAGACACAAACCGTGTTCCAAAGATCGCGACTATCATCCCCTTCTGGCTGCGAAGCTTTTGCAATGACAAGTTTGACAACTGTAATCCATCGGACTTGATGATCGTTTTGTGTCAAGCGTCGCATTCAATCCACTTTAAGTGGCTCAAGGCTGATTTTGCGAAACTTATTGTAACGCACGCACTGTTGAATCCGCAGTGCTGTAGACAAACAAGTGTGGTACACGCCTTCACATCTACACGTTGTAGCATATAGCCTGGTGTCTGCAATGCTGCATCATCTCTAACATTTCTGACGGTGGATCACTGATGCACCAGGGCTACGCTTGGTTTGCATTTCGAAAAGGCAACCTATTACGTGACATGGCTCGAATTAGCCACTGCTGTGGAAATTATTGGAAACAAGTATATTGCAACATGAGATTTCCTAACAGCTGTTTCTTTGATACTAAGTAGAACATTACAATTATTTGATTGAGTTGTTTGATTATGTTAGGTTTCTTTGATATCTTGTCGATCACTCTCGTTTTTGTGCGGACAGTCGAGAGTGTTCAGCGTGCAATCGAGGTTCTAGCCGAACAGCAGAAGCTCATAGTGTATGTAAGCTTCTGAATTCTGCTGAAGAGATCAGGGATCTATACCAGAATGGAAGAACGCTCCGTGGTTCAGAGAGAACTGCTTCTGTCGTATACCTTGTCCACAAGGAAATTGCTGAGAAGCTGTAGTAGCTCACAACTTCCCAGATCTGGGATCTCTCCTCTAGAGGAGAGTCTTCTTGCCCGCAATTTACATTGCTTTGATCATTCTTTTAATCCTCGGTTTCGCTTTCTAGGATTGTTTGAAGGTTTGCAGTTGGGACAATTGGAGATGACCATAAGAACGTTATAAGAGCATATTCATCGGTGGGTGCTATTGTCCCAGCGGTGCTATTCGGTTATTCGAATAGCACCACGCGTCAGAAAACCATCATAAAGAGCATTTTTATCGGTGGGTGCTGTTTTCCCGGCGGAGCTATTCGGCTATCTGAATAGCACCGCACGTCAAAAAGCCATCATTAACGGTTGGGGAGCAATAGCACCCCAATAGCATCCCCGGAGCTATTCGACGCCGAGCGGCGCTATTTTGGCCCCGAATAGCACCGCTCGGGGCCGAATAGCACCCCAGAATAGCTCCGACGCTATTCGCGCAGAACATTGTAGTGCTGCCGTGATGCTATTTGGCATAGGCATAGCGCCCACCTTTGCGGATGCGCGCAGGAGAACAATAGCACCGGTGCTATTCGACAAATGCCGCCTTAGTAAGGTGGCACAGCGGCCAATGAGAACCGTTCCTGCATAGCTCCGCCGGTGCAATAGCACCGACCGACAAAGATGCTCTAAGTTGTATTGGATTTCAGAGACTGGGCTTGCCTCCCTCGCTTTGCCTCACTGCTGTGTTATTGGTGACCGTGGTGGGTCCCCGCTGTAGGTGCCCGCACTCGGGGTCGGTTTCTGGGTGAACGGATGTTTGTACGGCTGCCGTACGCAAAAGATGGCGCCAGGCCCATCAGGCGACTTAAATTGGCGGGTCACGTGATCCAGTCACGTGGGAATCTTATTGGTCGTGAATCCACACCGCACACTCTGTTTTGCGCACCTTCAAGCGACACGTCGGCAAAAGACCCGTCGCCCGTTCACCGTTGCACTTTGTGGCCCCAAAAAGTGCAGTACTGTGGCCTTCCGTTTGGGAGTTGCGGGGATATGGGGCCCAGGGGTTCGCTGCCCGGAAAGTGATCTCCCTGTGTCGCCCTCCGCTTGCCCGCGCGTGTTGCACGCCCGGGAAGACCCTGCCTCCATGCCGCTCGCTGCACGCCAATCGCACGCATTCTGCGGTGACCTCGTGGCGAACGAACGCCTCCTCCTCGCCCCCCCTGTGGCCCACGCCCCCCGTCGCGCCCTCTTGCGCATAAAGGCGCGTGCGGCGATGGGCCACGTTTGCGGGATGGCACCGGGCCGATCGCTCGTGCACAACACCGTGTGGCGTGCGCGGAGGCCGCGGTGAGTTTCGGCGCCGATCTGCTGGCGTAGGATCGCTGGAGGGACCTTCTGGCGCTCTTGGTGCAACGACGGAAATTGAAAACGGCACTGATAGGTTGTGGTGTTTTGGCGCAGGTGTGGACCCCTGGAGACCAGGAGCTGGAGGCGCCGTGCTCTCACGTTGACAGAGTCATTGGAGGTAATTCGATCCGATTGGGAACGGATGTGAGTCGCGAAGAGGGAAAGGGCCGGGGTTAGGAGGGGGGGTTCTACGCGTTGCTTGCGGTGCCTTTGCGATCGCCGGCATGTACACTTGCGAGGGAAACCATGTGCCCAGGAATGAGCTTTCCCTTAAGGTTGATGGCGATCACATTGGCGTGCGCGAGCAGACAGGGTGAGGCTTGCTAAGAGTGGCGATTTTGGCGCTGGCTGAGGGTGCGCGACGCGTCAACACCCTTTTGCCTATGGTGTTGACGATTGACAATGTTGGTCTGGTTTTGCTGTTGCGCTCTTAGATTTCTGCAACATTATTCAAAAGGTGCTTGGTACGGTCTGCCATGCCATCTGTCCCCAATTATAGTCTGAATGCTTTTCAAGGCAGAACAGTGATCTTGCACCTTGCAGGCGAACCTAGGGATTTATGTATATAGCAGCGTGTGTATCGTGCTGATTGTGGGTTGTATGTGGACCTGACTCTTGTGGCAGCTGGTGGACCACCGCACGAGTCAAGATGACTCTGACAGCGATGGACTGGAGTTGAGGGAAGGACGTAAGCACTACTCCAATCTGCTGGTATTAAGAGGTGTATAGCACAGCACAAAACACTGCCATCCCAAAAGGTGGTGGTATGTTGTGTGAAAGGTTGCAGTCCCAGTGGGCCCTTCCAGGCCCATGACTGCGTCTTGAGTTGCAGTGTGCCTGTCTCATGTTGCTGACGCCTTCGATTTTGCTTCGCAGCAATGATTCTTGCGTTTCAGTTTAGTGTATAGTCTCAATGTTCTATCGCACCTGTTGGGGGTCTACATAACAGGCAGCCCTGTCACAACGGCCAAATCTGTGTATGAGGCCTTTGTTGTGTTGTGAAGAAAGCACGGTGGGCAACAGGTACCCCCATTCAAAGGAGAATGCTTGAACAAAATTGTTTTCACTTATTGTGGAAGGCTTCTCAGATGGGTGGTCTGCTTTTTATGACATACACAGTTCTCTTTGTTGAGGAGCCAATCTTTGGCTGGACTGCAGGTGAACGTACCCCTTCCCAACCATTCTCCAGTACGCTTGCCTATCGGTCCCATTCTTGCCCCAATTTTGACGCGCCTATTTTTGGCGCCCAGCCCCCTACGTGGAGTCCGACATGTTGTGGACCGGCCACAAGCCCAACACCCTGAGCACCGAGACTGTCCGCCGGGAGCTGGAGGAGTCTTTCAGCACTGCTAAGCAGCTACCTGAGAAGAGAGGGTGCCTCAAGCAGGATGGCCGACTGCTACTGGAGCGACAGTGGGCAACTGCTGCGACATCGACATCTGGGTGCGAGGGTGTTGTTCGTAGCCAGAAGGCTAAGCCAGCAATGAAGCGGGGGAACAGTGTGAGGAAGGCTTGCATCAAGACATTGGGGCTTGGCCCTGAGTTGGCTGAGGGTAGAAGGGCCCAGGTGCTAGGGCAGGCCCGTAGGTGGCAGGTGAAGGGTGCCACGAAGGATGCAAGCAGCTGGGCAATGCTTGTTGACTTGGAGAAGAGATTGCAGGATGCCTCGTCAAGGCGGTCGAGCAAAAGGTGCAGGAACAAGGCATTGTCGTCACCCATGTGCCCATCTTATAAGACTATAACAGTACTAACAAGGCCAGCGAATGCAGTGCATATGGGTGTCATTACCATAAAACGAGTTTGTGCTGGGTGATTATGATTGATGGGCAGATGCACAATGGGCCCTGTTTAATTGTTTGTCTGAACTGTATTGTCCTTCATTTTCCAGCCCACACCTGTGTGGGGCCTTGGAAAGTCTACATGATGGCAAGGAGTTGGCGGCCATGCTCATGCATGCAGGCTTAATCAATGTGTGTGAAGGTAGCATGGAAGATAACGATTGGCTCTGAGGCCAGGTACCACTGAGAAACAGGCACTGTTGATGCCACCACCCTGCTTTTGTTGTGTCAATGTTTGGAAACGTGTCAGTTGGCCAAGGTGCAGCTATAGGCTAGGATATTGCTGCTCAATTTGAGTAGGCACAGACTGTTTGCAGTTCTCTTGTGAGAGATAGCCTCAGGTGCAAGAGAGAAATGGATTCACTGGCCATCCTGCTCTGCAGACTGGCACAAGTCCCTTTGTCGAAGGTTGCCAAGCTGCTGCTTGGGACTTGTGTGCTACTTAACACTTTTACATTACTGGTACCGAGTGCTGTTTGACCATATTCCGTGCTCTGTGCCACATGGCCATCAATGCTATAGAATACACAAAGAAGGCACACACAAGTGCATGCAGCAGTATGGGTTGTTGCAGTTGAACGGAATTGATGTGATGTGGAGACAGGACCAGGCCAAGGCGTCTGGCTGTGGGTCCTGGTGCGGAAAGGTTGCCTGTTCTATATTCCTCGATTCTGAGTGGCAGTCACGCATACATCCAGGCCTTGTTTCCATGAGCTGCTATGGCCACTGTGCTAAATGCCTGACTGGACTGTACCCTCCCAAGTACCTTTGGTGCTCAGGTTCTTGGCAGTTATCATGCTTGGCAGTGCATGTCAACTGATTGGCTTGTTTTGGATGCCTGATTGCAGGAAGGACAGTGCAGTGGGCATGTTCCTGAGCAACCTCCTGCACGTGCCCCTGCTGACTCGGCCACAGGAGCGCACCTTGGCTCACTTCATCCACATTGGCCAGAAACTGGAGACAAAGACTGCTGAACTGGCCCAGAGCCTGGGCCGTGAACCCACAGGTCAGGAGGTGGCAACTGCCTGGGGGGGTATCCCTGAAGACATGGATAGGATACCTGACGATCGCAAGCGTGCCAAGAACTTGATGATCCAGTACAACTTGAGGATGGTGGTGTCCATCGCACAGCGGTACAGGGGCAGGGGCGAGGATCTGGAGGACTTGCTGTTGGAGGGTCTGGCAGGGTTGGATCATGCTGTGGAGCGCTTCGATCTGGAAAAGGGTTATAGGTTCTCCACCTATGCCTACTACTGGATCCGACAGGCTGTGTCACGCTGCATTTCGAACCAGTCAAGGGTGATACGGCTCCCTGTGCATGTGTGCGAGGCACTGGCCAAGATCAATCGCATCACTGAGGAGATGAGGGAGAAGGGTGGCGTGAGCGATGTGGAGATCGCAGAGATGCTGGGACTCAGTGTTGACAAGGTGAAGATGTACAAGAAGGCAGCTATACCCTCCAGGTGAGTCATTTCGGAGGGCAGTTGGAGTTTCACTTTGGTCACAATCTGTGTGTGGTGCATGACCTACGCATTTCTAGCCGTTTGACGTTCATACCACTTGCGATTGGGGCCATTTGTAACATATCTTTGTTGTGGAGGCTTCCATTCTACATGTGGCTTTCTTTGTGGTTACAGTACTGCAATTGCTTTCCATGGCATGAGAAGTTGTGCGCCCTTTGGTGCAGCTGTGCATTGTCTCAAGCTCATCACAGTGTGCGTCACCAGGTCACTGGATGCCCCTCTGTACACCAGCTCCAAAAGGACCATGGAGCACCAGTCAACACTGCTTGTCGACAGTATTCCCCAGGAGGATAGCCCTGTGGATGATGCTCTCAAGGACAAGGAGGTGAAGGAGAATTTGAACACAGTGCTAAACACGCTGCATCCCCGGGAGAGAAATGTGCTGCGCATGCGCTATGGACTGCACAGGCCCGGCGGTGCCTCTATGAAGCTTTGGGACATCAGCTCTGTATATGGCCTCAGCCCTGAGAGGATCCGTCAGATTGAGGAGAAGGCGTTGCGCAAGCTGAGGCGACCTTGGAGGAAGGCTTTGTTGATGACGCCTTGATCATCAAGAATTAAAACCCTGTTAATTCTTCAGTTGTCAAAATATGATGCTGGATTGCCCTTTCATTTGTTTGGCGGCCTCACAAGCAAGGTTTATATGGTTGATAGGAATATTTCTGGCCCCTTTGGAGCAGCGTTCTATCAACTCCATATTCTGGGGAGAGTGGACAAAGCAGCGCTCATGGACAGTGTTCTTGAGAAGACAATAAGCTGGGGCCGTTGGATTGTTTGAGCTGTGAAAAAGAGGCAGCATGAGCGGCCATGAGCAATGCAACAGAGGAGCCACAATGGCATGTGTGCTTGTATGCTGCTGGTTGGCAGCGAATGCTTCTGTAGGGCATGCGGAGCGGGACTGAGTTTTGGTGATGATACGAATGTGCGCATTGCTATTGTATTGTGCAAGCGATGATGGACAAGCTGGTGCCCATGATTTATGCAGTTCATGTGGAGCCTGTGCCATAGAGAGAGAGACTGGCTTGGCTGATGTTGTGGTGAGGCCCCCTATTGGCTCGTACAACCGCCTTCACACCCTACGAGGGATGTTGGCTTTAGCGCAATGACTCCCAAGACTTTTGATTTTGAACGGCGGGTTTTGGCCTTTGCATGGGTGTCTGCGGAAGTCAGTGCATAATTGTGAACAATTGTACAATGTACATTGTATTGGCGGGATCTGGGACTTGTAAATGTTCACTCAGGGTGGATGCTGGGCCTAGCGGAACGCTTTGGGCACCTCATCCCATGCTGTGGAAAAAAAAAAAACGTCAAACACAGCATGGGTTTCCAAGCCGAAACGACGCGCAACTGAAGTGACTTTAATCATGGCGAGGCACGACACTTCATGGGTGGCAGTAAGCCGCTCTTGAAGTTTGCCCTTTGCGATCGCCTAAACAGTGGGCACAATGAATTTTGAACAGTAGTTCAAGAAACATCGCACAATATCTGACATTTGCAGAACGTCAATCAGCATCCAGTGAATCCCGCAATTGTGGTTTCCGCCATTCCCAACCACTGTGCAATCACAAGCTAAACCCAATAGCAAACGGGCCGGGGCGGAAGGACGGGCGTGCTGGACGTGAATGAGCGTACATCTGCAGTTTAGAGCCATGAATGCCACTGTGAAACTATATGGCTGCCGTGTAGTGTGTACGCGTAGCACTGCACCTCGCGGATAACGCTACACAACTTAACCCCTGTCAGGAACTTGCAAAGCGTCTATGATCAAGACGGCACTTCTGCACAGCACCCAATATTTTAGTTAAACTCATTCCCTTTTTTCACAAAACAAACACCTTCAGAAGGAAGACTATAAGCAGCGTATGTCTTTCCTCTTGTCGGAGATCAGCTTTTCACTGTACTTGACACAATTTACTACACCTTCAATTCACAGTACAGACTCGCCTAATGCTTACAACATGAGCTTACAAGACTCTCGACAGGGCCTTGCAGGCCTGGTTGCAGTGCACAGCAGAGCTCCAGTTCAGGTCTGTTGCTCCCCTTTCAAGGTCGCTGTCATTTGATATGTCCCTCAATTAAATTTTGCTTTCTGGCTGCCGGTATTGCATTCATTTTGGAATGTCATGCTGTGTATCTCTAGCGTCAACACGTCCTTTAATCAGGCCCGTGCAGCGCGCCTGTTGTGTCCCAGTAATCAACGTTCTTTTCGTTTCGTTTTCCTCAATATTTCTCTGGCCCAATGGCAGCCATTCTGCCTTGAGTAAACAGAGCTCAATCCAGAAGGTTCTTTAGAAGTGAACTTCTCCGCACTGGTCAGGATATCCCATACTGTCCATCTGACCCACCCACTATTTTTTTCATTCACCTCTGCCATTCCATGCAATATGTGGAAAACAGGGAACACACAGTATACTGTGCAATGCACTTTCTGTCTTTTGTGGACAGTTCAAAGTGCTTTCTTGCCTTTCAGCACCATTCAGCAGTTGTTCATGTCAAATCCTGACGGTTCTATGGTGTTGTGTCACCCCGTCAGCCGCCGTATGTAAGTCATGAGCCAGCCATTGGGTGACATGGTGTGGTGGATAACGGCGGATTTAACATTGGCAGCAGGCTTAGCGTGTGACGCGTAGGCCGGAGGTCCGCTCTGTGAGGTAGAGAATTGCACTTGCGAGTGTCCATTACAAATCGGAAGTCAATTCACCTGCCCCTAGCTTTCTTCACCAAGGGGGCAAACCACCAGCTCTTTCCCCACGTTAGATTCGAAAACGGTGTCTATTCACAATAACACAGACCATTTACATATTCAAGCGCCGCAATAGCCAAATAAGCCAAACCCTGGATGAAAGCAGACGCCACGACTGATGTTCGCATCTTTGAGCGCAATCAAGCAGAGGCAAGAGAAGAGGCAATGGAGTGCCCTGAATGAAGCCAGCTTCTAGAGGTTTCATCAGAAATCTGACGTGGAACTGCGAATGCTGAAAAGAAGTCTGAGGAAGGCGATTGTAATCAGTCAGACGCGCAGACCTCGCAAACTCAAAGTCTCTCTGGCACTCTAATCGTCCCCAGCAACTTTCGCTTCTGCTAGACTGCTGCAGCACCCACGACTGGTTCCCGCCACTGCAATCCAGACCACGTTGCACTGTTTCCAACTGAGCACAAAATTTCGCATCAGTTTTGATGCTCTGGTCTTACGAAGATTCTGGTATTGTTGAATTCACCGTTTGCCAGTTGTCGCTCCACTCAATAAGTGTCATGTGAGTAACACGTCGCGACTGAATGGGTGACGCAATGCCATACATCAGTCTGGGTCCCACGTGGGCAGCAAGTGAGCCTTTCTGACAAGTGCAAAAAGCACGCTGAATTGTCATGAGCAGATGTCATGAGCACCGGCAATAATTTTGAAACAATACCTTATAGTACGGGCGGAAAGTCTCTGTGCTGCTAGCTGATCAAGAAAGGATGCTGCCGTCATTCTCGCAAAATTCCAAAGCATGGCGTCGGTGGGCTGCAGACGTGATAGATGGAACCATAACTGGTAGTTTAGAAGCACTCCCTGGCCCAGTCCATAGCAAGGACGCTTGGTTGAAATATGGTATGCTCCATGGATTGCTGGATTTGTGGCCTATTGCCTTGAGACATCTGGAAAAGGGTAGAAAATGATGCAAAGGGTGTTCACAGTATCATTGATGCAGCGCCCAATAGTGCTGAAGCAAGGCCAATGCATCAAAATTGATGCAATGGGGGCACATGCATCAACTCTTGTCAATTTTTGCATGTGGGCATTTGCTAAGGCGCTGCTGGCATTGCGTCATTTATTAATGGCAACGCATCCGTGGCTGCGCAGCCACGATATGGCATCAACGTCTGCAGTTTTCCTAGATATAGAAATGAGCGTGTGTTTCGTGCCGGTTAAAGTCGATCAAATATAACTGCGGTTGCATTTCGCACACCACATACTGACCTGGAAGGGGTAGCATGCAGGAAGCAAGGAAAACCACCGAGTTTTGGAACATGCCTTTGAAGGCTGCCTAGCTGGGCCACGCGATGCGACTGTCTTGGAAAGGCTGCAACAAGCGCATTGCCTGCGACACGCTGCATGGGTAGTTGGGACCGAACCGTTACAAATTCGGCAGCCTTGTCGTCGACAGATATATAAGTTCACTGCCACCTGGAGATGGCGTGGACGCCTATGGCTCAGCTCCCGATCTTGAATTTGATTGCTGAATCGTTGCTAATGCTGATGCCGGAGCGATGTTGCAATGCACGTGCTTTGCACGGTCTGACTGCTAGTAATTGCAATTGGACAAATGGTTTGGAAGCCGAGCTCTGCCTTGCTCTGTTCTACCCATTGCCTTTGCTAATTTTCCTATTTCCTTAATGAAAGGAGATTTGAATAGTGTGGATCCCATGCTCGTCGCTGTGTGATTGCCGTCCAGGATGTGGTGAACTCATGTCATTGAAATTCTGCACATCATCATCACAGAAAATTTACATATCCGGGCGAAGTGGTAGTCCCCAGCTCCTTTTTTCACCGAGCAAAGCACTGTCCATGACTTGGTCAATGAGAAGATATTGCCACAATCCAACCGCAGAGTTGCTCTATATCAAAGCACAAAAATTCAGATAATTCAGGAAACTCGGTAAATCAAATTGTTCCACCGTAACCTGATGCTCTGCGCATCCACTTGCTTGTAAAATCAGCTAATCAGCAACAAACACCGTTGCGTTGGATGGAGCATTGCTGCGATTCTTGATGATGGGCCGATTTTGCAATAAAGCACTGTTTCCGATTTCATGCCATTGTTGGTGGGAGGAAATGTGTGTGGATCGTGGACGCCTTAATCCAACGACTTCGCAGCTTTGTGCTCGTATGCTTGTGGCTCGCATTGTTCATACTTATTTCTGCTGTCAGAACAGTTCTGAATACGTCACCATGGCGATTGTGAGGACGAGTAAATTGAGCAAGTGGTTACAAATATAATGTGGCTGAATATGGAGAATCTGGTGTGGAATATGTGAAATGAATATGGAATGCGGTGTTTATTAGTGGAGAACATTCAGTGTTCTCCACTACGAAGCTGCCAGTGAATGCTATTTGGTTGGTGCGCTTCTACTGTAATCCATCTGGTTACGGCTTTGCTTCCCATGCCTGGGAGTGACCCCGTGAGAGAGTTTCAGTTTGTGTCACAGCGATTCTGGCTTCATGATTCGATCATTCGGCAGCTGGAACTTAGCAAGCTCTGATGCCCAAAATCCGTGATGTCTTCAGCCAGAATGCAATGAATTATGCTGGCAATGGCGTCAATTAATATCATTGTCGTTTTAGGACGTGAACAGAAACCTAACGTACGTTTGTCTTTCTGGATGTAGACGGTTGATATTACGGTAAATTTACATGCGCCCATGATAGGAGTTCTGTGCATTGTGCTGTGCCCGGTGTGCTGCCAAGCACCATCCACGAACAGCGAAAATGAGGCACGTCACTCCGGCCAAAAGCAGTGGGAGTAGGGTTCCAGATCGTGTGTTCGCTCTTGACATAGCATCATTCACAAAGAAGCTGCACGCCACTATGTGGAAGTGGTTCACATCGAACGACAATTTCTCATTGAATGCAACCAGCAGCGGCAATATGCAATGATTCAAGATAGGATGAACTTGCCACAGTTCATCGTCAACACTACAGTGTCTCTTGAAGCTTGCTAACTATTGATTGTGACAAGCTTTGAAACGTGCAGCATCAATATGATGCATTATTGCCAGGCTTGTCATTTGCAGCATAAACACCACGCATTTGCATAAAAGCATATTTTGCGCTTTACTCACAACACACTTGAAAGTGTGCAAACATGGGCCCCGTGTGCATACAGCCAGTGCACACAGATTCAGGAATCCGACGAGCGGCATCCAGGCGCGCTGGAGTGGGCAGGGGACTATCGTCTAGTCGACGAAGTGGTTGCCCTTGACGAGGTAGATACTGTATTGCGGGTACGGGAGGGGGCACCAGACTGATCATTGTTTGTGAATTCATTGTGTAACCTAGGTGTGACGTAGACAACCATAGAAATGAGGTTTCTCTGTTTATGCGCTCTTACACATAAAAAGCGTAAACTGAAAAATCGTGCAGCAAACGTAAATAACAGACCTGACCATCGCAATTACATAGGCACGCTGCTATACCAACGGGATTTGAACTGAGTATTAGATCAGCAACATATAAAAATGACAGTATCGAGTGTGACACAGACTACATCAAATAGATTATGCTGAGGTGAGAGGGGCTCAAACAGAAGTTCTCTTGTTGTTTCTGGGTGGGGGGTAACCAAAAGGATAAACAACTTGGTTTCCACATCAAGAAAGACGCCTATACGACTTTCATGGCATTTTGCTACATGTGTTCAAGGGGTTTGTGCACCGGGGAGGGGGGGGGGATTGTGGTGCTGCACACTGGTATTGTGGTGCGCACTCTGTGCACTGCATGGTATGGAGGAGGGCACAATCAGGCAACACATGCAGTGACGCATATACACACGCAGTCGGCTGGTGCGAGGCATGACAGGCGCATGACGAGAATTGCCAGAAAATGGGTCAGATAATTGTTGGCAAAAACTGGTCCAAACAGGGCTTTCTGCACGTACACGTCGCATGGCGCTTGCCTATTGGCTTTTCATCATTTGTCAGGAACATTCACTGCAAGCAAAAGCGCCTGTGCCTCGCAGCTACCTCTGTGATTTGTGCGATCTCGTTCTTACCAAGTCACTACAAGTTCCTCCAAAGAGGACACAAGCACCAGTCATCTTGACAGAGATTTGTTATTACCAGCATGTTTCGCTCCCATTCGGACCAAATTCAAAATCTCACGTCAGGCTCTAATAGAAAGCTGGTGCCCATTCATTCTGACGTATTTTTAATACGTGAGACCAAATGTGGACAGCATTGCCATTCACAGCAGACAATGCCAGTCAACCATGCACAGACCTTTGATCTAACTGAATGTGGAAATGCATAATCCTGCTAAATCTGATGCAGTAGCTCGGTTAGATTCTCCATGAAAGCACACCCACTCACTGGTAGAGAACGTCATGTTTGCGGTGCCAGCTGCGATGCCATTTTGACACAAATTGATGCTATCACAGTGATTGCGATGGCATAAAGGGGGCTGTGATGGCATCAATTTCTGTCAAATGGCAACGCAGTTGGTATCGCAAACAGGCTGTTTTCTACTGGTGACTCTAGTGTGTGCCGTTCGTAATTGCAGAAGAGGGAGACCCCTGCAGGGGAGCATTGTTGCTTGGTTACACATTTCCATGAACAGCTATTACAATCTGTCGTTCCCCTCACTGTGATTTCGCTCTTTAAACACACCACAAATCTTGGATATCAATTGATACCCCAAGTAGCCCCACAACTGGACAGCAGTGAGCTAGATACCACTAAGACCGATTCCCCTGGCACATCAACCGTATGACCAGGAGAAATATGCTACACAACATACTGTCCATGCGCAGAATAATGCTGAATACGCAGAAAATGCTGTGATAGTAAGCTTTCGTAATATTCTAAGAGGCCATCTCACTGAATTCCCTTCATGTCGATTTGTTGACAATCCTCAAAAGCCACACAGGACAAGAGATAACTCCTACTGCCCAAACTGTCTCCAATCACTTGCACTACATGTAGTGCAGCCATTAGCCATCGCAGTTTTGACCACAATGTGCGCCTGGCCAAAATGAGCATACTTGAAAGCTCAGTCCTATGCAGCGGAACTCATTGGACATAATGATCTGCCAAAACCATTGGACTGGTGACATGTCGTCATGGGGCATACAAACAGGCAACTGCCTGTTTTGCCGAGCAGCAAAGAGCATGTGGCATACACATGCATCACAGATACGCCTGGTGCTCTTGAGATGCTCTACACAGCCAAGCCCAACCGCAAAATCAATCCTAATTTCCCAACTGTTGAAGATGCTAACATGAGACCTTGCCCATCTTGCCTGGGTATCGAAGATGGCATGACAGCAGGCAATCAGCCACAGACCCAGAATCCTCTAGCTTTGTGACGTACGCTACCCTATTTTGCTGGGTGAACACCAGCAACTCTGCCCATTGTCTCGTGGACAACAATCCTCTTAAGATATGGAGAGCAGAAGTCTTGTCATAAAAAGAACCACCACACCATGATAAGGACCAGAACAGTGGCCACCTGAGAACACAAATGCAAATACATAATTCACAGGACTGTCATGAGACACAAACGGTGTTGCCTGTGCTAAGAGAACAGTATGCCAATGTTAGCAAGCTTTGGAGGACATTTGTAAGTGGGGCAGAGGATCTCCTGTGGGGAAGAATTTGATGCTACACCCATGGCCAGTACAATTTTCAGATGTCCGCAACTATTATTAATGAACCAGGTCTGCAGTTCTGGTCCCGTCATGTCCTGCTTCTTTGTCAACTTCTGTCTATCTAAAAAGAGAAAATTCAACCTTGCAATATGGAGTCAAGAGCCATGACCGCCATTACTCACCATGCCTCCATAAGTTATCCATATGTCACCTTTTTGCCGCCTTTCGATTACTCGTAAAAGTGACTCTGACAGGCCCACAGTATTCAGCATGTCCAGCATTCGCTTCTGTGCCCTCTGAATTCAGAAACACAAGACAAGTTGGCCATGAATCCCCTGCATTAAAAAGTACGGCAGCACATGCTCAACATAAAGCACATGCAGCAGGACTCAGCCCGGCATCTCATGATATGCTCATATGTGCCAATGTGAGCACTGGGGATTGTGCTAACTACTCTGTGTCTCAATGTTGGCGGAAGCTAGAACAAGCACATGAATAACTATGCAACCTGGACCTGCAGGGGTACATAATGGCTTGCAGTCATGAGAGAATCTTGGCAGCCATCTGGAAAAGGTACCATCAAGTAACAATGGCCAAATACGACAGCGATCAAGAAATTGATCGCACTCACCTTAAGGACCTCTCTGTTGCTTGTCATTGTCTCCAATATGTTGGTTCCCATGTCTATGGCTTCTTGAAGAACGGTTTTGGACCTCTGCACTGAGCCCATCAACTGAGCCTCTGTGTCCATCTGCACTGCCACTGCAGCCCCTTCCTGCCTTCTCATCAGTAATTCCTCTCGTTCCTGTCGCTCTCGTGCACGTCTGCAACCAAACAAGAAAATTGATTATACATGGACACTCTCCCTTAAAGCACGACAGGGATCAAGATAAGCAACCATGTCACCAGTCTTTCCTTATATTAGTGCATCAGCCTGCATGGCAGCAAAGAGTTGCATCCTCTGGTGTATCAAGTCCAACCATTCGCCACAGTCTATTTTGTTAACTTGCAGATGGACATATTATAGATCTACCACAAGAAATGTCACAGTGGCCATAAATCTGCGACTTGCAGGGCAAAGACCTTAGGAGCATGGATCAACAGACAAGTAATATACCTGTCTTCTCTAGCACCAAATCGATCTAAAGCCATTCGTATGGAGTCCATGTCTTCTGCCACCTGCTCAACTTTCCTGCAGCAGCGCAAAAACATGTTGCTTCTCCAGCGCACAGCCACATTAGTCTGTCAGCTGGTCAACAGCCTCTTGATTGCAAACAAGAATCAACCTCCCAATAGAGCCCTTTAATTGGGATTTTGCAAGTCCAACAAGTGTAAGACTGCTTGCAGCACAGTCATATGGAATTATGTGTTAGCAACTTTCAAAAATGAGCAAGGCGTCTGCTTGTAGTGCATGCCGATGCTAACTTTGGCATTGGTCCCAAGGCAAAGGTAGTGCCAGTCCCCTGTATTCCTTACCTCTTCCATAAGTCCCTTGAATTGTGGCTCTCCCTGAGCACATGCATCCGCCACACGCTGTCCACCTCATTGCTGGTACGCTGTAGGACATGGGAAATGCCTTTATGAACACATACAGACCCGACAGACTATGGGCACTGTGGAAATATATACACTGGTCCTGATTTCGTGTTCTGTCAGTGGGTCCTTTTCACCTCCCAGACCTCACTCCGATCGCTCATACAAACCCAGCACTATTGCAGTCTCTCAAGCTCCCATCACCTGGGCAGTGGCTGCAGCATTCGTGCAAACTGGACATTACTCTGCACTGTCAAGCAAGTTTTCCTTGAACGCTCTGCCAGCAAAGGATCAACCAGGACCTGCCCACCTGAAGGTCAGCAAATTTTGCACGGAGGACCTGCATCTGTGCGGAGGTACTTCCACCAGCAACCTGTCGGCAACACATCCAGCCAGGGTTCCAGTGTCAGCATGCTCCCAGAAACGGCCAAGAAGCGCGTGCCCAGAAGAGGACAAAAGCGTCGAACTGTTGGTGTCGAAACAACAGGGCAAACAACGTTGGAGTGCCGTTGCCCGCTGGGCCACAATGGGCAACTGCCTTCGAAAATTCTTCATCTCCACAAGTGAGATTGGGGCAAGGGGCGTTGTGGCTGGAAGCCCACCTCGGTTGATTCCAGCCTGTCGAGGCCTTCTCGCAAGGCGATTGTCAGGCGTTTAGCCTGGCTGTAGAGAGCCGGCAGTTCGCTCATGATGGCTAAGTTCCGCGACGCCGATCACCGTGCTTGCGGGAAGGTTTTCGCAGCTCTGAACAGAACCTCCTCCTGCAGGTCTGGACGCAAAGGTGTCCGGTTCATGACGCTTTTAAATGAACAGTGCCCCGCTTCGTGCGTGAGTTCTCAATTGTAAGTCGCTTGTGTCTCAGTTCTCACTTCCGACACTGGCAACACTCACCGATGTAACCGGCAATTAGGAGCATGGAATGCGGGCTTGGGAAGCGGCAGCCCGGTATGCTCGTGAGCGACACTGCATGTCAGGCCAGCCGCAAGAAGCCGCCACGGACACACGGTACGGACAACGCGTCCTTCGGAACAGCGCCCCACACAGCGCGCAGTATTCTCGAGTTCACGTCTGTTCATCGGAGCAGCGCGCCTGCCGCAACCATGGCCTACTATCTGTTCACATTGTCTCCACACTGGGATGCGCAAGGCTGCTCGGCCTCCTCATCAGCGCTATCCATCGACGGAACGACCAGCATGGACTGCGCTCTGGAAAGGGAAATTTTGTTCCGTAGGAAGGAGTTGGCAAACAGAGTCCAGAATCAAAGCATCTCAGGTGCACATGCTTTCAGGCAGCCACATGAACCACAGTGTGCCTGATGTGTATCGCATTATTATTGAATTCTGCAAGAATGGTTTGGCTTTCATGACATATTTCAGCGCTGGGGCGTCAGTTGACCAAGCACACATGCCCTTTACACAAACTGCAGCCAAGGTTGTGTCCTTGCACAAAGAAAGGACGTGGTACATTTGCAAGTTCAATTCAGCAAGGCTATTGCGAAATTCCCTTCCGGGAGCTGCTGAGCGTGACAGGAAACATGCAGAACCAGCTGGAGGAACAAGAAAACAGGAACCGCGAGTAATGTGTGTGACAATTCAACTGCTACCTATGTCCCATCCACTTCCCCTGTTTATCATTCACAAATGTGCTTGCAAACGTTGAGCAAGTGCTTGCAAACGTTGACCTAGTTTTTCAATGGGATGCAGGTTGAGATGGAAGGATTGCTTTCTTATGAATCCCACTTGCAATCGGACATCAAGGTGCTGAGTGTGGAGAAAGAATAACAGGCCAACTTGCAAAATGAGGGTAGTGCGCTTTTCTGCAGCTGTGTCAATCTGTTGTTTGTGTAGCGGTTCTTTCAGAAGGATTGTAAATCACATAGAAAAACTCCTTCTACCTTCAAGGAGGTCTTTTGTGCGTCAATATCTTCATTTTCAAGTTTTTATTGGCCTCAGGGCTGACATCTGAGTGTAGAGATGTGCTTAAGCTTTGTTGTCACAGGCGTGGTCCAACCCGAAGATAAAATTAAAAATGTACTCCTCCATCCCATATTAATTGTCGTCTATGATTTTTGAGGCGTTGTTTCTCCATTGTACCTACGTTAGTTTTCAACAAAATTTACCTCAAAGTTGTGTTTGGGAGGTTGGAGTGCACTATCAAAATTTCAAGTCGATCCATTAAATTTTAGTGGCCTTTACGATCAGTAAAGAGAGTTTAAATTGAACGGATAGGCCAGGGCGGGACGATTTGTGAAGGACACTCACGCAGTCTGGTTTTGGCATCCCGTCAGTCAATGGACACCTTCTCACTCTCACCATAGCCGAGGTCGCACTCTTGTTGTAAGCCTGTGCACCTCGCTGTGTCGCCACTATTTTCGCTGCTTCACTTCACGAAGTGAAGCCAGCGCAGGCCCTTTGGGAACTCTGTCTCTCCACGTGGACCGCGATCCACGCTGCACCCCGGCGCAAGTGGACCTTGTGCCGTGCCTTCCCTTCATGGGAGACCTCGGAGTCCAGCTGAACCAGATCACGGAACAGCTGGCGCAGTTCTCCGCGTCCGTAGATGCCAGATTGAAGACCTTGGAGCAGCCTCAAGCTGCATTGGCCGCCCCCGGGGGATCTGCCGTGGGGGGGCATTCTAATGGAGCTGGAGGAGCCGCTGCGAACCAGCCCAACCAACAGGCGGAGCTGCTGGAGCGCTACCAATCAGTGTGCGTCGCGTTGACGGGCTGCCTGCCGGATCGTCCTTTGGAGGAGTATTGTTGTGACTCAGCCTTGGGGCTTTCGCATTGGGAGTCCAATCCAGTTGGCAGACCTCCGTGGGTGCGGGGTGCGGGCAAGCATTTCAATCTCCTCGACACTTGCTACGGTCAACGACTGGCTAAAGAGCTAGGCGAGAACAACCCTTTCTTTCACGAAGTCGCCGGGTGGGCGCCTGTGGCGAGCTACCTGTTTGACGCGGTGGCACAATTGTGTTTGATTGTTGGGCACCCCAACTTCCCCCACCCCCAGAGAGCGCAGTTAGTGGGCGTTACTGAGGCTTTGCAACAGACACTGGACGCGGCACTGGCCCGTTTGAGGGTCCACGAGTACCGTGTTCAGTTCGATCGCCGCGGCGTTCCAGCCGCAGCAGGATTCCAGGCTGCGCTCGCTTTGGAAGGTCAGCAATCGGCTTACAGGCCTGCAATCGCCGTCCAGTACGACAAGCAATTGCTCGAGTCCGTTCGCAAAGCCCACGGGAAGCTTATCGCCGACGGATCCACCAAAACCGCGGGAAATCGTTCGCGGGGTAGAGATCACAGCAGCAAGCGCCAAGGCAATCCGACTGGCGGCAAGGGCAGGGGTAGCTCCAACGGTTCCAACAAAGGGGGCAACGCCTAGCCCCTCCTTGGGTATTGGCCTCGCGAGAATGCGGGGACGGGGTAACTGGCGACGCAGGGCAAGCCGCCGGGTAGCGGGCACGTCAGGCGCGTGGGGCGTCCCTGGCGCGTCATCTTTGACAGGTGCCGCGACTTCAATCAATGCCCAGTCACGCTGAACATTCGGTACTGTCGCACACCCGATACCGACAATTGCGGTCCCTGTACCGCAAGTACAACGTCAACCCAAGAGACTTCCCGGCGTGTCAAGTCCGGGCAGCCCTGCCAGTATGGAGACGGATGATATCGGACCTTCGGGTTCTGAGCTGGATCCGGAACGGTGTCCCAATTTCATGGCAGTCCGGACCACTGAGACCGTTCCATCACGGGAATTCTGTCATGCAAGGGGAACATCGGACGGCTTGGGAAGACTAGATTCTACCAAGCTACATCCAAGTTGGGGCCCTCAGACCAGCAACATGCCAGGATTACGTCAGCAGAGCCTTCCTAATAACAAAACGGGACGGGGGTTATCGCTTAGTGATCGACCTCCGCCATCTCAACGCACATTGTTGGGTGCCGACAACTCGCTTCGAGATGCTGGCGACACTCTCCGGCTGGATGGAACCGGAGAGTTGGATGACTGCTTGGGATTTCCGAGACGCTTGTATGCATCTGAGACTACAATCGGACTTCATCAAATATGTGACAATTCAAGTGAATGGCGAGTACTGGGAGGTGCCCACCCTTTCCTTCGGGTGGTGCGGGAGTCCTTTTTACTTCACAAAACTACTCCGGCCATTAGTCGCCTTCCTCAGGGCACCGCAGGACAGCATATCCTGTCCTCCCTTGAATTTCCCCTCCCTTCGCCAATTGTGGGAGGCGAACTACTTCATCAAAACCCTGCCCTACCCTACCCTATACGGACGACTTCCTAGGGGCAGGAAGCGACAGGCGGAAATTGCGAGCATGGGGTGTCCTAGTGAGGGCGCTCCTAAGCGACTTAGGATTGGAGATCAAAAACTCCAAATCCGTCTGGGAACTAGTGACTTCGAAGGTTCATCTCGGCCTGGTTGTGGACTCATGGCGGGTCATGTTCCTTTGCCCGCCGGATTCTTTGAGAGTCCTCCAACAGTTGGTGAAGGACATCATCGTCAACAGCAACTTGAATGCACGATTGGTCACGGCTAGGAAGGTGGCCCAGTTCTGCGGCAAGGCGAACGCCTTGGCCCCGGCGATTGCCCCAGCCCAGTTTTTCCTGCGCGAGCTCTTCTCCAGTCTACGGAACAAACAGAGCTGGAGATCCCCAGTGCGTCTCGGTCGCGAGGCATTGGCAGATCTCCGTTGGTGGACGCAAATTCTAAACAGGTGGTAGGGCCGAGCCTTTCTACGTCAACCAACGTCAGTGGCGATGGCGACCGACGCCTCGGATTTTGGATGGGGCGCCGCCTTGGAGGATCCCCGTTGCCTAACCTCGGCCCAGCCCCTGAGAGCGCGAGGCTTTTGGACGGCGCTGGAGAGGATTTGGCACATCAACTACAAAGAGCTGGAAGCGATCCGTTTGGGCATCAAGTGTTTCTTGCGTAACTTGACCAACCGAACAGTGCATCTACAGATGGACAGCCAGACGGTCTGCTGCATATTGGAAAATGGCGCTCGAGGGCACAACCTCTGCACCGCGAGCTGCGCAAACTGTGGTGGCTACTGGACACACATGGCATTACGGTGCAGCCCCAATGGATTTCAACAACAGAGAACGCGATTGCAGACGCGCTCAGCCGGGAGACGGACAAGGAGGACTGGCGCCTGTGTCCCACGTGGTTTCGGCACCTAGATCTGCGCTGGGGCCCACACACTATCGACCGATTCGCCAGCTGCCTCAACCGCCAACTCGAACGGTTCAATTCAAGGTGGGGCGACGTAGGGTCAGAGGGCGTGGATGCATTCGCCCAACCCAACTGGCCCGAGGAGAACAACTGGTGCAATCCCCCCTGGTCTTTGCTACCTCGCGTGGTTCAGCTCCTTCACGAGCTTCTGCGCGTCCAAGCCACCGTTCTCGCCCCGCATAATGCGGGCCGCATTGGCCATGCGCAGTTTGGTACCAACTATTGAAGGCGCTTTCCAACGATTCTTGGGTTCTGCCTCGATCTCCGACCCTCTTTCTACTGGGCAGGGGGGCATAGGTGCCTCAGGGAGCAACGCGGTGGCATGTCGAGGCTCTTCGAATCGACGAGGCAAAGGCGACCCACCCCTCACGCCATTGATCCAGCCAGGCACCCCGCTGCCGCTCGCCGCCTCTGGCCTCCTCGATCACGACGATGAGCAGAGCATCGTCGAGGCCCTCCTTTCCTTGAATGCTCCGTCAGCCCGCCGCTCCATATGGTCCAAGTTCGGCAAGTACTGGCGCTTCTGCTCGGAGGCCAAGCGTAGGTGGAGCCCCATACCGACTGAACAGCCGATGGTCTGGGCTTACGTACAATCTCTGTGGGACAGCACCCACATCCAAGTATAGAGCATGCCCCAGTACATCAGCGCAATTGCCATTGTGCACCGGTGGCTGGCGTTCCCCGACCAACGCCCCCATGATCGGTCATGGAGCAACTTCTCAAGTCGTGGCATCTCAAGGTCAGCCCCCTTATCTCCAAGAAGCAGGCTGTGCCACTCCCCACTTCGATCGTCCTCCAGCTGGCCGAGGAGGGGTGCCGCAGGAGTGCTCCACAGGAGATCCGCGCGGCCTTGGTGGTGGTTTTCGACACAACCTTTTTGTCCCGGGCTGATTCTTCCTTAGCAACGGAGGTAGGCAATGTGTCAGTGATCGAGGGACCTCCTCCGGCCATCTTGTTTACCGAATGATGATGCAAGGGCAAGTAGGTAGCCAATCTGTCATTTTGACGATGCAGTTTTCGAACTGCAGGCTTCTCTGCGTTTGTTTCCTTGTTCAGACGGTGGGTGTCTACCCGCCAGGCGGCATGGCGTCAATCCAACAGGCCGAAGTCTACCCTCCTTTGGCAGCTGCCGGACGAGCCGGCCCCTACGGCCAAGTTTCTTGCGACTTGCTTTGACGTGGCGCGACGGCGCCACTTTCGTGACCTTTTCAGTGATGGTGTTCGTTACACCCACCACGATGTTCGTTGCGGGGGGGCAACCGCCACCTTTGCGGTGGGCGCACCCCTCCAGAGGGTTTGCTACTGGGGTGGCTGGTCCGTTTCCTCAGACAGTGTGACAAAATACATTGACTTCACACATGTCGCCACCCCCTCCGTTTTCCAAATGTTTGGCTGGCTACGAGGGACGGGGGAGCAGCTAGCACAGCAGTTCGGCCATCTTTCAAGATGCAGCTCCTCCCTCCACCAGCATTGCTTCCCCTGGCCCTCCTCTGTCATCTTCGCTCAGCTCCTTTTTCGATTCGGGTAACGATTTGTAGCCCCATCCAGTCTCAATCTACCTTGGCTGACCTGGTTCCCCTCCACTGTCTAATCAAGCTCCTCCCGTCTTCGGAAGCTCGTCCTGAAGCCTGTCTCCGCTTAGGGTAGGGGCTCTGGGCCCCTCATTGTTGGAAGGATGGAGGCAATTCAGATGGGAGAGACTCAGCTCGACCAAGTTTTGATTGATCGAATGCAGATGTTAGCAGGGATTGTACACTTTGTTTGTATGTCTGATGTTTGTAGACAATTTCATTTCTGGCACAGACCTTTGGTCTTTTGTGCCTGGGTGGGAGAGGACTGCAGTGTACATTTAAAGGATTTGGCGGTACTGCGTAGCAAGGGTCCTCTGGTCAAAGGGTCGTTCTTGGACGTTGCGCCAAAAAACAGCCATTTTTGGCTGTTTTGAGGAGCACTCCTTCACGGCAGCAAAACAAACCCGTCCCTACAAAGCTACCCACGATTTTCAGAGTGTAGTTCATTAGAGTGCTTGCAAAGAGGTATGGTGATAGAAAACACGTTTCAAATGCATTGATCGTCGAACTCACTGTGGCTTGCTGCATCAATTTAGGCTTGGTCTGGTGGATCGGAGTGACATTCCGGACCCAGTTTTTTGGGTCAAGGTTGTCAAGTTCCTTTTCCACCATCAAGGCAATTGAAGGAGGTCTCCCATTCCTTTTCACAAGGAGTCAGAGATGGTGATGGTTATCATTCCGATATAGCATGAACAATTAGTGAATTGGCAATTGCCACGGGAATGGCAATATATCCTTATTTCGGAACTTCAAAGGATCGAGTGTAGGAACAATGGCCAGAAAGGCGAATTCGAGTCTTTTCGAATGATGGAGTCTTGCTAGGTTCCAATGGATTGTGTACCACACATAAGCATTGGCCACTGTATCCACAAACAATGGCGATTTTTGGACTTCCAGGTTAGGGGCCTACGCGAGCCCGGATTCAAGCATCAACTAAGGCGAAATGTCCGAGCAAGGCTACCAAACAACCTTGAAGCAACAACACGCACTGAGCCTAGGCTTCAAGGTTGTAAACCCAAGATCAGGTTGGACCATTTCAAATGGCCCCCCGGGCTGGCAGCAAGGCGAACCCGCTCAATCTGTCAATGTTGTGCCCTCGCCCTTGCCTATTGCACCATGCACTGGTCTAGCCCAGGCCCCATGCAGTGGGAGAGGGAGCCCCATGGTAAGCAATGGGATGGGCACGGAAAGAGGTTCCCATCGATGCAATGTAACTTTACTAGTTTGTGATACTTCTCTACCGCTCCCTTCCGCTCCCAAACCCCCGATTTCTGGCCATTCCACTCCCAAGCCCCGGATTTCCACTCCAGGCTACTCCCCAAGCCCCGATTTCTGTTATTTAATAATTATTTAATGGACAGTAATGTGGAGCACTAATTAGCAAACGGTAGCGCCAAACCCTAGGTTAGAGTCACTTCTCATGAATGTCTTTTGTTGCATGGCCATTGTGTGTGACTATTGATTATGCAGTAGCCGAATCATGGCCATGTTTTCTCTCTCTCTTCAAAGATGAGAACCAATCCAGAAACCAAGGTTGAGAGCACCTAGGGACAGGAAACGACCAACAAAAGTTCCAGCCAGAAGAGCATAAGTGTAAGTCTTACACTCTTAGAGGACTTTGGGGGTCCCTTCTCACCAGCCGGGGCTTGGCCCATCCTGTCCCGTTCGATTTGGGAGTTGGTGGTATCACACGAGAAACAGAATTGGCGAGGTTGCAATTACATTGGTAAGGTTCGGTCTCTATTTATAGTTGCCCAAGGGCAGCAACCGAGCAGCCAAATGGCCACTACTAGAATCAACTAGTTCCATTCGAATTTGTATCCGCACCCATTTGCATCCTCGCACGCTACTTGTTTCACAACTGAGTCACCTAGCCTATCTC
>CAJHUC010000771.1:0-17963 GCA_905146915.1 Ostreobium quekettii | reverse complement strand
TTCCAGTCCCCCTCGAGCAGGTGCATGATCGTCTGCGCGATATGCTCCTCGGGCTCCCCTTTCAGGTGATAGACCGCGTCCGCCAGACGTTGCCTGTCGCCCAACATGAAGAAGGCGAGCAGTCGGATAAGGCGCGCCTCGACAGAGAGCGCGCCGCGCTCCTCGAGTTCGGCGAGCGCGCGCAGGCAGCGCTCTCCGTCGCCGAGATCGAGGAAGACCTGAGCGAGCTCTCTGGCGGCGAGCTCTCCGAGCTCGCGCTCTTGCTCGAGCTGCTCTCGGGTGAGGTTGAGCGAGACCGCACGCCACTCGTTATAGAGCGCCTGCTGCTCCTCGCTCGATGCCTCGTGCGCCTCGGCATGACTCTTCCCATCGGGGAGCGCGAGCGTGAAGATAAAGCCATGCTCCGGGCGCCCCCATTGAGAGAACATCCGCGGCGCGACGACCATCACCGCGAGGCGCATGGCGACCGTGGCGCCAGGAACGCGCACGAGCCGCGAGAACATCTTCCCCGCCTCGTCGAGCTGGCCTTCGGTCACGAGCAGCGCGCCCTGGAGCATGAGCGCGGGGCTCATGTAAGGCTCCTGCGCGAGCGCCTCCTTGACGGATTTACTCGCGGCCATCCTCTCACCGCGACGCCACGCACGGAGCGCGACGTAGTAGTGCTGATATGCGTTGAGGAAACGATCCTGGCTGATCGCATGAGCCTCGACGCTTCCTCGTGTGTGACCCGAGACGATCAGCGAGAGGTAGTCGCGCTCGATCTCGAGGATCGGTTGCTCCGAAATCCTCAGATAAGGATGAATCGGGTTGAGCGCGCGCAACAGTGTCGCCGCGCGCTCCAACCCGGGCGCATCATCCGTCCGGTAGGCGACGCGCATCTGACCGACGACGCCTGGAACAAACCTCGGGAACCGTTCGAGCGCGCGCGCGTAAGCCTCGCGCGCCTTGATGAACTCACCGCGCTCTTCTTCCAGGCGCGCGCGGACCCACAGCGTGGCGAGCTCCTCGGGATCGGTGCGCTCGATGGTCGTGGTGTGGCGTAGCGCGGTCTCGAAGTCCTTGCGTTGCATCGCCGCCAGGGCGCTCGCGCCGTGAGCCCACGGATCTTCTTGCTCCTCTGCGGAGACCTCGGGGGTCTCGCTGACCTCGCCGCGTTCGAGGGCGAGCAATGCGGTCAAAAAGCGCTCGCGCGTGGCGACATCTTCGCCGTCCTGACGAGCGCGCTCGAGCGCGGCCTCGAAACCTTCGGGGTGAAGAGGATCGAACATCTCGAGTTGTTGATCCACGGCGCGCATTTGCGCGCTGCGCGAGATCGACATCCACCCGACAGAGCCCGCCACGGTGAGCAAGATCGTGATCGTGAGCGCCACCACCCACGACCGACTCGGCGGGGACGTATGGACCTGATTTATGCTCGACGTATCGTAGTCTTCAGCGCTCGCGTCCAGGTCCCCTTCCTCTTTTAGCGCAGGCTCGGCGACCTCGCCATGAACCTCGTCCGCGTTCGCCGCGTCCGTGAACTCATCGGCGATGTCTCGTGAAGGCGCCTCTTCGGGCTGCTCATCATTATCATCTTCGAACGCATCATCGGGAGCGCCCGCCTCGTGCTCTTCGACATCGACCTCGGAGGACTCCTCGAGCTCTTCCTCAGCCAGCATAAAGCTCGGGGAAGAATCGGGCGGGTTCTGGGACCGCTCTTCTTCCTCTTGCTCTTGATCCTGATCCTGCTCTTTCGAGTCGCTTACAGGTTTGGCGTCTTGCTCTTCGACATCGCTATCACCCAGGGCATCGACGTCAACGTCGTCGGAGTCCGTCGTGGCGGATTCTGTATCGCCCGCGTCGCCATCCTCAGGGGTATGGTCCTCGTGAATCTCATCGAGCGTCGGGGTCGAGCCGCTGCCAATAAGATCGAGCTGTCTGGGGATTTCGGTCGTGTCGCCTGGCTCGTCGACGCTCTCCGGCGAAGCGTTTGTGTCCGCGTCGGAGGGTTCGATATCGTGGAAGGTGTCGACGCCTTCGAGCGGCTCGATCTCTTCCTCGCGGTTGACCTCTTCGGTCAGCGGGAGCTCAGGTTGAGGGAGGAGCTCGACCTCTTCGATCCAAACCCCGCGCGCTTCGATGGCGCGACGGAACGCGCGCGCCATGGCGAACAGGCTTCGCTCTTCGAGGCGCGCGATGATTTGTCCCGAGACATAGCCCGCGTCGAAGTGGCGCGCGATGATATCGCACACGTCCTGCTCCAACCCCGGCGTCGTGCAGCAATTGGCGTAGGTATTGATCAGGAGATCGAACGCCTCACCATCCACGTCATGCTGACGCTTGAGCGCACGCGTGAGCAGGATCACAGCCCGGACGTGATCGCCGCGTTCACTGGCATTGGTGGCGAGTCTCAGGACGTTCATTCGATCTTGGAAGTGGGAGCTATATCAGAGCATGCATGCGCGCTGTCATGGAGCATAGGCGATCTTCATCCAGGGCGCGAGCACTGACTCACCGAGGCTGCCTCGAGTGTGTTCAGTTTTCGACCACGAGGTTGTATAGTGCCCTCATGCAAGATGGACAAGTCAACATACCAGGGCCAGCCGCGGCTGGAGGAAGCTTCGAATGGGCGCTTCGCGTCGCACACAATGCGCGCGATGAGTCCAATGTCTTCGCCATGCGCAAGAGCGAGGCGACGCTCGGCAGCTCGCACGAGGCCGACATCGTCCTCGATGGGAGCGACCTCGATGACGAGCAATACGAGATCCGCGTGGACCTCGCCGGTCGCGTCTGGTTGCTCGAGTTCAAGGACCAGACCGTGCGCGGTCAACTCCAGCCAAATCAGAGCTGGGAGCTTGGCGAGTACAGCATCACGCTGTTGAGCGCGCCACGCCGCCTCTCGCCCATCGAGCGGCACGTGCCAAACCCCGAGCAACACAACCGGCGCCCGAGACCTCAGGCGAACTTCCCGTCCGAGCCCCCAGGATACGCGCTCACGGTGACCATCCGGTCGCCTGATGAGGGTGAGGTCACGACTCGAACCTTCGAGCACGTGCGCGAGATCGATATCGGCCGGGGACGCGAGCGCACGATCTCGCTCCCCTACCGAGGCGTGGGCAGGTTGCATTGCACCCTGATGATCTCGGAGCGCGGCGAGGTCTTCGTGCGCGATCATTACAGCCTCAACGGCACGCTGGTGCAAAAGCGAAGCGTCGAGGATATCGCGCTCTTGCTCCCTGGCGAGGAGCTAAAAATCAGCGAGGTCATCATCACCTACGATACACCTCCGAGGCCACTCAATGATGCGGCCTGGAAGCTGTGCCACGAGACAAAGGACGCGCTGCGAAACCGTCGCTATATGCCGACGCTGGGGAGCAGCCCTGACTCGGACGCGAGCTACGAGATCACGCTCGAGGTGCGCGATAAGATCAGCAACAGCTCCGCCGAACTGATCAACTACGACATGACCTTCACCCGTGATGTCATCAAGATCGGTCGCGCGCGCACCAACGATTTGGTGCTCCCTGCCCCGAATGTGTCCAAGCACCACGCCATCCTCGAGTTCGACAAGGATGGCGTGGGGACGCTCGAGCGGCTCTCGACCGTGAACCCGGTGTACCTCTCAGGAGAGGAGGTCGAGGGGAGCGCAGAGGTCGAGCCGCTGCAAGTGATCCGCATCGGGCTCTACACGATCCGCATCCTCGAGGTTCGTGAAGCGAACCGACACCACCAGTGGCCAAACCCGAACCAGCTCCAGGACGCGCACGCCACGCACACGATCAAGCTCAGCCTCCTGAAGGGGCCGACGCTCGAGAAACAGCGCGGCCCGGTGGAGCTGGACTTCTCGCGCAATATCATCCGCATCGGGCGCGCGCTCGGGAATCACCTCGTCTTGCCAGACCGCAGCGTCTCGAAGAACCACGCCAT
Organism: Ostreobium quekettii; assembly: GCA_905146915.1. Taxonomy (NCBI): domain Eukaryota; kingdom Viridiplantae; phylum Chlorophyta; class Ulvophyceae; order Bryopsidales; family Ostreobiaceae; genus Ostreobium; species Ostreobium quekettii. The sequence goes on along the minus strand of CAJHUC010000771.1, from coordinate 14,057 downwards.
CATCGAAATGCAGGATGATGACACGTGCATGATCACCTGCCTCTCAAAGGTCGCCTCGGTCTATGTCGAGGGGGAGCCGATCGATCGCACCTACGCGCTCGAGCCGGGGCAGGAAGTGACCATCGGCCCTTACACTCTCTTGATGCGTGGGTGGGAGAAGATCCCCCAAGACGACTGAGACGCTGGAGCGCAAAAAAGAAGCCGCCGAACATTTCTGCTGTGTGGAATCAGACGACTCCAACCTTTCGGCAGAAATGTTCGGCGGCTTCTTTTTTGCCTGGCGCGACGCGTCAGGATTACCTGGAGACCTTGACGGCGGTGGGGAAGAACAGGCTCGCACCGACCGAAAGCATCAGGTTGTTGCGAAGCTCTGGCTCGCCGATGGTGTCGAGCGAGACCTCCGAGGTGGAGAAGATGTAATCACGCACCTGGAGGTTGATGGAGACGAAATCATTGGCGTAGAAGCGCCCGCCGACCCCGACCACGCCTGCTGCGGTGCCGCCCGAGAGCGCATCCGTCGCGGCGGTCGTCGCGCCCGTGCCATCGCCTGACTCCGCGCCGCGGCCCACGAAACCAGCGCCCACGATCAGGTGCAGGTCGTAGTTGATGATGCTGCGGTTGAGGAAGGTGAACTTGCCAAAGATCGGGACGTAGGTCCCTTCGACGCTGGCGAGGAAGTTCACCTTGGAGAAGGCGATGTTTGCCAGATCATCCGAGTTGGCGGTGTCCTCGATGTTGGTGCGCAGGCTCGTGGGGCGCGAGACGACGCCCGCGCCGACGGTCGCGCCGATGCCAAACGAGTTGGTCAGGTGGAAGCCGAGGTTGGCGCCCGCGATGATGTTGCGGTTGAACGGATCAGCGAGCGTGAAGCCGACGAGCGGCGCGGCCTCGAATCGCGTCGAGCGAAACAGCAGCTTGCGGCGCACCACAGCGCCACCATCCTCGAGCGGCGAAGGCTGGAGGTACTCGCCATTGGCGGCCTCCTCCTGTGCCTGCGCGGCGCCCGGGGTCAAGAGCACTCCACCCAGGGTGATAACCGCGAGCGCGATAAATCGGTTGATGGTTTTCATGTTCACGTCCACTCCTTTCCGTTCGACTATTCGGCGTCGATCCCAGCGCATTCCAACCTCGAGAGCCTCGAGGGCCCAAAGCTCACTCATCCTGTGGCTTGCCTTCAGGCTCGGTGTACTCGAACCGCTTGGGGAAGAAGAACCCCAGCCCACCACTGACCGTCACAGCGTGCGAGAGCGCACGCGACTCCGCGCCTTGCAGGCTGGCCGTGTAGATGGTGTCGCGGATCTCGAAGTTGACCGAGACCCACTCGTTGAGGAAGAGGTGCGTGAAGACGCTGACCGTACCGCCAGGCCCCCCCGAAGGGATCGGCAGCGCGATGCTCTGAGAGTTCGCGTAGACGCCACCCGCCGTCAGGCCGATGTCGTAGAAGCCCAACCTGTTGTTGAACAGCGAGAACTTGCCAAAGATCGGCACGACGCCAAGCTCCGCGCCTGCGGACCAGAGCGGCACGGGCGTGTCGGGCGCGGTGCTCGTCTGCGAGATGACCTGCTCGTAAGTGTCGGTCGTCCCTCCGAGCGCGCCGCCGAAGTTGTACCAGTCGACGGTGCCGCCAATAAAGAAGCGCTCGGCGATGTGGTAGTTGAGGTTCGCCCCCACCTTGAAGCTGCGGTAGAGCGGATCGTTGAAGCTCAGCCCGAAGCGCGGCGCGATCTCGAGGCGCTTCTTCTGCAAGACCGGCTTCTTCTGCACGACGTGGATCTTGTCCTTGAATTTGCGGCGCACTTGTTGCGCCTGCGCTTCAGGAGCTGCCAGCGTGAAAATCATCAAGCAGGCGCCCGAAACGCCAGCCAAACGTCCGGCCATCGAACAGAGTCGTCTTGTCCCAGGTTGCATACCAGAACCATCTTGAGTGGAGGTGACCACCATCAATCTCGAAACCTGGCACGGTATATCATAGCGAGTTCGACCCCGGCAACAGCCCATCCCCGCATGCTTACAACCAGAGACAGCGAGGGCGAGGCATTCGCCTCGCCCTCGACATCCGTTTCTCGACACTTTTCAAAGGGTTAGAACAACCCCGCAAAAATCAACCTCAGAGGAAGAGCGCCTCGGCGAACTCCTCCGCGTCGAAATCTCGCAGATCTTTGATGCCCTCGCCGATCCCGATGTAGCGCACCGGAACATCGAGCTCCTCGCCGATCCCGAGGATCACGCCACCGCGCGCCGTACCATCGAGCTTGGTCAACACGATCCCCGTGATGCCCAACGCCTCGCCAAACGTCTTGGCCTGCGAGATCGCGTTCTGTCCCATGTTCGCGTCCAACACCAACATGGTCTCGTGTGGCGCGCCATCGAATGCTTTGCCGGAGACACGCTGGATCTTACGAAGTTCGTCCATCAGGTTCGCGTTCGTCTGGAGGCGACCCGACGTATCACAGATGATCACGTCGATGCCTTCTTCCACTCCCTTCTCGATCCCGTCGAAAACCACAGATGCAGGATCTGCCTCGGACTCCCCCTTGTGCAAGGGGACATCAGCACGATCTGCCCAGACCTCGAGCTGCTCGACGGCCGCCGCGCGGAATGTGTCACCTGCGACCAACATCACCGACTTGCCCTGGCGCTTGTACTTGCTCGCCAGCTTACCGATCGTGGTCGTTTTGCCCGCGCCGTTCACGCCGATCACCAGCATCACGTAAGGTGTATGCGCGCCCACATCGAGCTTCCCTTCGCGCTCCACCAACATGTCGGTGATGTAGGCGCGGACAAACTCCCAGACCGCCGCAGGATCATCCTTGAGATCATCGCGCATCTTGGTCTGGATCGCCTTGAGCACGCGCGTCGCAGCCTTGGTGCCGATGTCCGAGGTGTAGAGGAACTCCTCGATGTGATCTTGCAGATCCTCATCGATCTCCTTCTTACCCCGAAAGATCCCAGCAAACGCCTCCGCGAAGCCACCACGGGTCTTCTGCAAACCATCCGCCATCGATGTCTGACCATCGTCGGTAGATGCCGCAGCAACAGGAGCCTTCTCCTCGACCTCACCCGCGCCATCATCAGCGTCGCCAGCATCGTCAGTGACATCCTCTGATGCGTCCGAGACCTCTTCGACAGAGGAGTCCTCTTCACCGCTCTCCTCTTCGAGGCTCGTGTGCTCGTCTCTGGCGGCGGCGGTGTGCTCGACTGCAGTGATACGATCGCTCAAGTCACCATCGGCCTTCTTGGCCAGGTTGATGAGCCTTCGTTGAGCGACGGTCCACTTATCAGGGTGGATCTTGAGGATCTCCTCGATTTGCGCGTGGTCGATGGCCTCTCGCATCCCAGCAAGCTGTGTCGTAGGACCAGTTCTTTGGGTTTTCTCAGGATCTTTGGGTTCCTCGACGCGGGGCGGTGCGTCTGCATCGGCGTCGCCTCGAGAGGCAAAGCTGATGGCGATCACAGCCAGGATCACGACGACCAGGATCAGGGGCGCGACCCACTTGGTCGCGCTATCGGCCTGAGCCAGGATCGATGCGTACATCACGGCATCGAGGAGTTGGAGGGGGAGCTGCATGGATTTCCTTCCTGTGGTGGCGCCAGCTTCGTGTTGTTGGTTTTGTGCCAGCGCCCTCGCCTGCCTCCCTCTTCCTTTCTATCAACGAGGGATTGGCAGGAGGGTTCAAGGGTGAACGCGAAACCTGTATGGAGCGCGTGGCATCTTCTGACCCACGCGTCGTTATGATCGAGGCGTCTTGAAAAACACCTCGTTGCATCCTCGATTCTTATCGTCAAGGAACGCGCACGATGCGTCCCGCATGTTCGCAAAACATGAGGGGTGGCTCGACCTCTCGCCGAGTTTTCGATCGTGGCAGGGGGAACATGGTACACGGCTCAGAGAGGGTCAAGTAAGAACCCGAACTCTCAAGAGCTTTCACGCACCCGTCACGCCCGAATCATCGAAGAGATCGATAAACGGTGGACTGCTCGATAAAGCGTGGGGTGCAGTGATTTCGCGCTCGAGGCGCGAAATCACTGCACCCCACGCGTCCTCTTCTTCCTCGCGCGCGAAGACGACCTCCCCGTCCCTGGAGAGCTCGAGCGCCAGCGGCACTGTTCTCAATGGCTCCGAATAAAGCTCGTAGAGCGCGCCCTTTCTCTTTCCAAAACAAACCAGATCGCGCGCCGTCTCTGGCATCGACAGCGCGACGAGTACACGCAGCAGCTCCCGCACAGGGTGCGCGGCCTCTGGCCGCGCGACCAAGTAGGTGCAGTCACTCGAGACAAAGCTCCCGCTTACATCGAGCCCGAACACAGGACCGCCCGCGCGCCGCGCGCACACGAGCTTTGGCCCCTGCTGCTCGCTCCGCGCGCGCGGCCAGTGCAACCTGTACCAGGGCATCCTGCCGCGCTCGACCTCGCGCCGACGCTCGAGCACAGGACGCACCGGCGAGAGATGCTCGATGACCGCAGCGAGCGCTTCCCCTTCGAGCTCGCCGTCGATGTATAATCCAAACACCTGACCTGGAGGTCGCAGCCATATCCTGCCCGCGACCACCTCACTCCCACGAATCAGTGGCTTCACGAGTTCGTCTCCGAGCGCCGCCAGTGATTTCGGGATCTCGTCTCCCTCCATCAAAAACAGCGGCGAGCCCACCTCGGGCAGTTCGGCGTCCTCGTCGGTTTCTTGCAGGATGCGAAGGTGCCTGCGCGTGACGCGATCAGCGCCAGAGACAAACCCCTGGCGATCCTGGACGAAGTCAGCGAGCGGTGAGTGCTGCGCGCGCCATTGACGAGCACACCGTCGAAGCTCCGCTTCGCCAAAGGGCTGCCATCCGAGCGCTGGCGCACGCAGCGCGAGCGGCTCCTCTTCGACCTCCCCCTCGAGCGCGGCGCGCATGACCGATGGCCACTGCGCCTTCGTGGGGACCTCTTCTAGCTCGATCGCTCGCGGCGTTTGCTCGGCAAACGCCGCCTGCGACGCGGTTTGCTTTCTGGCGACCGTGAGCAACGAGTGATGTCCGGGAGCATCCTGGAACAACGGCTGGCCATCGACGCGCAGAAACAACTCGAGCGCGCTTCGTCTGGCGAGGTCTTCCCGCAAAGCGTCCGCGCCACTGGCCATCAACCAGTATTCGCTCGTCAGGTAAACGAGGCGCCCTCCCTCGGGCAACAGATCGAGCGCGCGGTGAAGGAACAGGTAGGAGAGATCGATGCGCGCGCGAAAGAAGCGCTGCAAATGCTCGTGGCTTGCCTTGAGCTCGGCAAACATCTGACGGTTTCCCTTTTCGCCCACGTAAGGAGGGTTCCCGAGGATCACCGCGACGGAGCTGCCATGCTCGCTCAATGCATCGTCCACATCGAGCGAGAGCCCATCACCGACAAGCACCCTGTCTTTGCAAGTGGCGATATCCTGTCCTGACAGAATGCGAGCCTCGAGGAGCCCGAGCGCGCAGGCTATCGCGAGCGCTGGCTCGCGCTCGACGGCGAAATAGCAAAGCTCGGGCCTCGCCACGAGCGCGGCGCGCAACAAGCCACCATCGCCAGCGCTCAGATCGAGGATCGTTCCACCAGCGGGAGTATCGGCGGGGATGGCAGCCGCCATCCCCGCCGATACTCCCGCTGGCGTGAAATAAATGCCCGCCTGTTTGCGCGCGCTCACGTCAAAGGTCGCGTCGTGTGCGACAGCGTTGTCGTCGCACACCTGGTCGACGTCCTGCATGTCGACCAGGGAATCGATCTCCTCGACACACGAGATGAATGCACTCGCCCACGAGGGACCGATGACCTTCGCCAGCGGCTCGAAGTCGTGCTGAAGATTGGGAAAAAGAGCGCGCGCGCGCCGCACACACGCGGCCAGCAAAGCGCGAGGCTGCGCCAGCAAATGATCGCGCTTGCTTTTAGATGAGGAGTTCAAGATGGTCGCGGAGTGAGACAAGGAAGTCTCGCAAAAGAAGGTGACATGCGCTCGACCTTGGAATACAACGTGTTGCTTTCGGACGCACGGAGTTTTCCAGTGGTTATGCTATTTCTGTAGATCCACTTGCCCCGACAAGGGATTTCTCCGTACACTCCCTAGAGGGAATCCCACAACAGGGACAAGTACATCCAGTTATGAGCCAAGATCAGCCAAACCATACAGGGCATGTCCTGGCCGGCCGCTATGAGATCATCGACGAGATCGGTCGAGGCGGTTTTGGAATGGTTTACCGCGCCAGACAGGTGAACATGGATCGCGAGGTGGCCGTCAAGGTCCTCCCTCCGCAGTTCATGGCCATCGAAGACGTGGTCGCGCGTTTCAAGCGCGAGGCTCATCTATCTTCACGCCTCAAACACCCCAACACCATCACGATCCATGACTACGGGCAGGCCGATAACCTGTTGTTTATCGTCATGGAGTTGCTCGATGGCGAGGATCTGGCGGATGTCTTGAAGCGCGAGCGCACGCTGGAACAACAGCGCATCCTGCACATCGCCAGGCAGGTTCTAAAGAGCCTCGCCGAAGCCCACGAACAGGGCATCGTGCACCGCGACCTCAAACCCGAGAACATCTACCTGACCCGCGTTGGCGAAGACACTGACTTTGTCAAAGTGCTCGACTTCGGCATCGCCAAGTTGGCCGAACCGGGTGGCGGAGAAACCAGCGGGCGCCGCCTGACCGTGACTGGCTCGACAGTCGGCACCCCCGTGTACATGTCGCCAGAACAGGCCGCCGGAGAAGAGGTCGATAACCTCACAGACCTCTACGCGCTCGGCGTCATCATGTACGAGATGGCCACAGGCCATCCCCCCTTCAACGATCCAAACCCGGTCAAGATCATGCGCGCGCACCTCTTCACCGAGGTGCCGCCGTTCCCGGAAAGCTGCGCGCTCGCCGGGACACAGCTCGAGCGCGTCGTGATGCACGCGCTCCACAAGGACAAGCCGCTCCGCATTCAATCCGCGGCTGAATTCTTGCGCGCGCTCGACGCGTCCGAGCCCCAAATCACCGCGCTCCCCGCGTCGCTCTTCTCGCTCACGCCAAACCCAAACGCTGCCTCGGGAGCTGCGCTCGGCGCAGAAATCACCGAAGAACCTCCCACGCTCGAGTGGTACGACGATCCTCCCAGCGAGGACAGCATCGAGATCTCGCGCGAGGACACCTCGACCTTCGATCGCATCACTCGCCGACACGACACGAGCGAGAACGAGGTCGTCCCGGACACGAGCCCTGACCGCCGCTCGGACGCCGTCCCATTCGGCGCATTTCCAAGCAAACAGGCGCCACGCGAGCCTGTGCGCGAGAGCGCCGTCAGCGCGAGCAACGAGATCAGCGCGCTCAGCATGCTCGCTGATCAACAGATCTCACTGGCGAGCGCGCTGCTGCCAAATGGCGTCGAAGAAGATCCTCAGGACCTCCCTCCGCCAAGACTTAACCAGCGCGAGTTGGGGAGCGTCTCCTCGATCATCACCGTCGTGGAGCTTCCTCCGACAGATGACGAGGTGATTCTGCTCACGCAGCCAAAAACCACGCCAGCAAACCTCGACCTCGGCAAGGGTGGCGAAGCACCTGCGGGCAACATGTTCGTCCTCGATGACGAACAGATCGTCCCCGAGACCCCGATGGCGGGCCTCTCTCGCTTATCAGGCCTGGACCGCACCACCTCCTCTGCGGATGAAATCACCCCCGGAGAGGTCCCATCGCATATGGCGAGTGACACGCTCCCGCCGAGTCCTCACGCCTATGATGACTCGGCTCCGACCAGCGCCGAGATCCTGCTCCCCAAGGCAAACACGCCACAGCAGCCGCCGAACCCGAACCTCGCGCCCCCTGATCAGGACCCGTCCGCCGAGTGGTCCTGGGACCCCAAGAAGTCCAAGGAGCTCGTGCGCGACGTCGAGTCGGGCGCATTCCCACAGCTTCAGGACAAGAAGAAGCGCGCGATCGAAAAGAAAAAGGAGAAGCGCAGTGGCTTCTCCCTCGGGGTGGTGCTCTTCTTTTTGATCTGTCTGGCTGGCGGCGCGGTCGGAGCGCTCTTCGCGATGGGAATCATCAAGCTCCCTTGATCGACCGCGCCCGAGAGGTCACTCCTCTTCCATCTCCGAGTAACTATCCTCTCCGTAGAGACTCTCCGCGTCAGGACCATCGATCCTTGTCTTGGCGACGCGAGCGCGCATGTCCGCGATCACCATACGGATGGCGACCTCGTTCTTACCACCGCGCGGGATAATCACATCGGCGTGGCGCTTGCTCGGCTCGACGAACGCGTGGTGCATCGGGCGCACAGTCCCGGTGTATTGCTCGATCACCGACTCGAGGCGGCGGCCACGCTCGGTGACATCGCGCTGCAATCGGCGGATGAACCGAATGTCATCGTCTGTCGACACGAAGATACGCGCGTCGAGCATCTGCCTCACGCGCTTGACGGCGAGCACGAGGATTCCCTCGACCACCACGATCGGCGCAGGGTTCAAACGAATGACCTGTGCCGCGCGCGTCGAGCGGGAGAAATCATAAGTCGGCTTATCGATCGGTTTGAAATCACTCAACTGCTGCAAGTGCTCGACCAGCAACTCTGTGTCGAACGCGTCAGGGTGATCGAAGTTGATCTTACGACGCTCGGGCAATGTCAGGTGCGCGAGATCCTTGTAGTAGGAATCCATGTCCATAAAGACAACTTCGGAAGGGTCGAACGCTTCCGCGATACGACGCGCGACAGTTGTCTTTCCGGACCCCGATCCTCCGGCGATTCCGATGAGAAATGGCTTCAACACTCCAACCTCTTCATTCCAGGCGGTCGCCATCATGGAGGATCACTTCATGGAGGGCAAGAGAGAAGCAGGCTAGCGACGCGCGCCAAGAAGATAAGGCTCGCAGGAAGACCCGAGCTTGGAGCGCACCTCCACGAAGTAGCGCCCGGGAGGCAGGCGGAAGGTGAACTTTTCGGCGCGCCCTGCCCCGCCCGTATCCTGCTCCGCCAACACGAGCCCCTGGTCATCATAGACCTTGAGGATCGTGTCGAGCGGGTGCGCGGCCAACTCGATCGTCGTCGAAGGCGCCGGTGCCAGCGGATCTGCTCCCTCTGTGGCGAGGATATCGAGCGCGAAGATGTCGCGATCTGCGCTCGACGCGAGGTAACCTGTCACCTTGCCTCCGAGCGGGAGCGCATCGGGTTGCTCGAAGGTCTCGTTTGGCTCGATCTCGCGAGCCGAGCCTTCGGGAGAACCGGCGAGCAAATCCTCGATGACCACGCGATAGTCGGGTTTACCATCGACGCCCTCGGCCCTGTCGCCGAGTGATTGTGGCGCGATGGCGAAGGGGTATTTCCCCGCCGAGAGCGGCACGTTGCACAGTGAGATCGACTCGCCAGCCGTGGTCGCCAGGTGCGTTCGCTCCTCGCCGGATGCCCCCCAGCGCAGGACCAACTTGAGGTCGTCGCGGAGCGGCTTCACCTCGAGCTTGAGCGCGTGCGGCGGAGGCGTCTTCACGGGAAGCGGCGGGAGCGAAGGTCCAGGCGCAGCACCGAGCCCGGTCGGCTTATCATCGCCGAACAGGTCCTGGATCTTCTCCGACTTATCGGGAAGTTTCGAGGGTTCGGGCTTCTCCTCGGCGGGTGCTCCATCTGGAGCTGTGGTCGCTTCGGAATCCCCCAACACCAGCGCGAAGTAATCCATATCCTCGGCGCGGTGGAAGAACCCCGCGACCTGGATCGGATCGTTGCCCATGAGGAGCTCCTGAGCAGCCTCGGCGCTATCATTGGGCTCGGCGTCAAAGAACTGACCGGCCGCGCGATCCCCCGCCTTCACTGCGCGCACGACGACGCGATAAGGCTGCTCTCTGGAGAACTTCTCGGTGCCCTCGAGCTTTAGCCAGAGGTCGGGGCGCGCCTTGGTGATCGCGAGGTTCGGGAGCGCGATCTTACCTTCGGGGTCGATCTGCGAGGTCATGATCGGCTCGCCGGATGGCGTGAGCATGAACGATACGCGCTCGCCAAGCTCGCGCGATGCGATCACCTCGATCGCGTAGAGTGCGACCTCACCCTCGGGCACCTCGGGGAAGACCAGGTGATACAGGTCTGTATCCTGGGGACGATCGTGAAACCCTTCGATCTCGCCAGGAGCCTCGTGGCGAGTGGCGACAGCGGGAAGGTCATTGGGTTCAGACTCGATCTGACCGCCCGCCAAACGCTTCTTGAAGCGGATGGCGTACTTTCCGGCGCCAGCCTTTGCCTCGACGCGCAGCAACAACCTCTGGCTGCCGAGCAAAACCACCGGGATCACCTCGGGCTCGCCCGCCCTGGCGATATCATAACGAAGCTCTTCGCCGCCCACCGAGAGCACGATCACGGGATCGAGTGATGGCTCTGTGGGGTCCACGGTGAGTTCGATGAGACGATCCTCACTGGAGGTGATCGTGTACCAATCGATGTCTTTTTGGGTGGAGAACTCGGAGAGGACCGACCGAAGCTCGCTGCCGAGCTCGTAGGCGCTGGCTTGCGAGGAGCTCTCGTTGGGCTCGGTCTCTGTGGGATCGGACGATATGGGCTGATCGCTCCCATCCTTTCTCGTATCCCCACGACGTTGTTCGCCTTTGCCGTCACTGAGCATCTTGCGCAACTTGTCGTCGCAATCACAGGCGCCCAGGCAAGCGGTCAGCGCGATCAACAAGACGCGGCGCCACGCATGGCGTGACGTCGCGTCTGTCTTGTTGCTGTCGCCAGAAAGCAATCTCATCGATCAGTGCTTTGCGTTGTAGCGCTTGATCAGCTCGTCGGTGAAGTCCATGCCCTCACCGGCGTAGAGGATGGCGGACTCGGTGCTCTCGAGCACGAGGTCGTATTTGCGCTCCTTGGCGATCTCCTCGATGATCTTGCCCATCTTGTCGAAGATCTTCTGGGTCTCTTTGGCCTCGGATTGTGCGAGCTCACCCTGCATCTGCATGTACTCCTGCTGGAGCTCGTACATCTTCTGCTGGAAGGTCATGACCTTCTGGCGCTTGGCCTCTTCGGAGAGCATCATGCCGCCAGACTCGAGCTCCTCTTTGAGCTTCTGGAGTTCTTCCTGCTTGGCGTTGAGCGCCTTCTGCTTCTTCTCGAAGTCCTTCTTGAGGCTGGCCTTTGCTTTCTTGCCCTCCTCGACCTCGTTGAGCGCGCGCTGCAGGTTGACGTAGGCGATCTTTGGAGCATCTTGAGCGAACGCGCTGGATGCTGGCAATACGAGCGCCAGGGCGATGAGCAGACCGCCGAGCAGGAGCGAGATGCGCTTGCCGAGGATCGAGAAAGTTTGGTTGGCCATGGTTCAATCTCCGTCGATGTTCAAACGAGAGCACACTATCGCAGGCGCTCTTTTCTAGCGTATTGCATGCGCCATTTCCCTCCAGGGGAAATGGCAACTGTTCCTATCATAAGTCCAGTGGACACGTCACGTTTCCGCGACCACCTCGGCAATCATAAACACCTGCACGAGGTCCCCTCATCATAGAGACAGACGGTGTCGGTGGTGAGTTATTCTCACAAGGATGATTCAAAGAAGAACCCTCACCAGGTTTAGAACGCGTTCCCGATGCTAAATTCGAACACCAGCGGCTCCTCGTCACGCAGGCGCTGGAGCGGGATACCCCACTCGAACCTGAGCAGCCCGATCGGGCTGAACCAACGGAAACCAAACCCTACGGCGGTACGCAACGCGTCCTCGTAGTCGTTCGTATCCGGGCGAATCAAATCGGGCACCAGCGTATAGGTCTGCCCTTCGCCAAAGGCGTTACCCGCGTCGGCGAACAAGACACCCTTGAGGTTGATGGCCGTGAAGATCGGGAACTCGACCTCGGCCGTCAGCAAGAGCTGCTTGTTGCCGCCAATGCGGAACTCCGAGCCAACCGTGCCCGGGTCCGAGCTGTTGCTCGCGACCGTCCGGGTTGGCCCCAGGGAGAAACGCCTGAAACCACGAATTGTATTCGGACCACCCACCAGGTAGCGCTCCTGGAGCGGGATCGTTTTGTTCGGGTCGATGTTGGTGATGTAACCGAGTTGCCCGTTCAAACGCAGCACGAACTGCCAGAACAACGGGAAGTAGTAGCGCGTCTCGAGGTCGTATTTGACGAACTCGGTCTCGCTGCGCGTCACGATATCATCGGCGAACTCGACTCGCGCCGAGTGGAACTGCCCCTTCGTCGGGAAGAGGCGGTTGTCGCGCGAGTCGAAGAAGAGCGCGCCCGCCACAGACGAGGTCACGCCACCACGGAACAGGCTGCCGATCTGGCGTGAATCTCGCGCGGTGCGACCGCCGGGTGTGATCACCACATCCTCGAGCTTGTAGGTCACCGAGAACGAGAGATCCTTGGCGACCAGATAATCCTGCAACAACGGATAACCGAGCGAGACGTTCCCGCCCGTGGATTGCTGCTGATAATCGGGGAACAGGAAGTCGAACCTGTAGCCGCTGACCGAGAAGCGCGTCTTGGTGTCGAACAGGTAGGGCTCTGAGAAGCGCAGGTTGAACAGGGTACGAATCCCCGAGCGCTGACCTTGAATCGTGAGCACCTGGCCACGACCGAAGAGGTTGTTCTGCGAGAGCTGGATGTTGGCCAGGATGTTCTCGGTGCTCGAGAAGCCAAGACCCGCCTGGAAGGTTCCCGTCGGGCGCTCGGTGACCTTGACCTGAACGTTGATGACATCATCGCGCTCACCGCGCTGCGTGGTGATCTCGACGTTCTCGAAGAACCCGAGGCGTTGCACGCGCTGCTTGGAGAGCTCGAGCTGCTTGTTCGAGTAGAGGATGCCCTCCTCGATCACGAGCTCGCGGCGGATCACCTTGTCGCGCGTTTTGGCGTTGCCAGTGACCTCGATACGGCCAAAGTAAACCTTGCTACCTTTCTGGATATCGTAGGTCACGTGGACGATCTTCTCGGTCGGATCGACGCGCGTGAGCGGGTTGACGTTCACATACGCGTAACCCACGTCCTGATACAGGTTGCGCAGCTTCTCGAGGTCCTTGCGCAAGGTGCCGTAGCTAAAGAACTCGCCGCTCCTGAGCTTTGTCTTCTCGTAGAGTTCCTCCTTGGGGAGGATGAAGTCGCCTTGCAGGTCGACGTCGCCGACCTTGAAGCGCGGCCCCTCGGAGACCTGGATGGTGATGTAAAGGAAGCGCTTGTCGCGCGAGAGGCGCACGGTGGGCACGCCCACTTCGACCTGCACGTAGCCCTTGTCGTAGTAATAAGCGGTCAGGCGTTGGAGGTCTCCCTCGAAGGCTTCCTCCTGGAAGTTCCCGAAGCTCGTGATGAACGAGAACCAGTCCCCCTCACGCGTTCCCATGATCTTGGTGAGTTCGTCATCCTTGATCGCCTTGTTGCCAAGGAACGTGATCTGCTTGACCTGAACCTTGGCATATTCGTGGATGATGAAGACGACGTGTGATTGGTCGGCGTACTCCTCGTGGGGTCGGATCTCGTAGTCGACCTCGGCGAGGTAGTAGCCTTTTTCGAGGTAGAGCTCGCGGATCTTCTCGGCGTTGCTCTTGACCTTGGAGACATCGAGGATCTGGAACTTCTTGAGGTTGACGACTTCCTTGATGTCGTCCTCGCTCAGGTTGTCCCTCCCTTCAAAGGTCACCGAGGCGATCGCTGGCTTCTCGATCACCAGGATCACGAGCTCGACGCCGCGATCATTTGGCAGGGCGTCGACCTTGACGTCCTCGAAGTAGCCGAGCCGCCAGATGCGCCCGATATCCGAGGAGAGGACCTTGAGGTTAAGAGGCTCGCCAGCTTGTGTACGCAGCTGGCGAATCACAGACTGCGGCTCGACGCGTCGGTTTCCCTCGACGCGGATCGCGGTCACGGTCTGCCCCTCGAGGCCGATGGCGGCCATCGGGTCGAGCCTGGCATCATCTCCTCCTGCCTGGGCATGCGCCACGGCGGGAGGGAACGCGACGAGCAACAACACGCCGAGCGCGAACCATCGCACCACTTCCAGGAGAAGATAAAAAGAACGTCGCTTCACGCTCATCCTTGACAGATCATTCAGGTCTGGCTCGCTGCGCTCCATTCACTTGCATCCAGGCAGCAAAGCCCATTCCAGACAAAGTTCGTAAAG
>CAJHUC010000770.1:0-50434 GCA_905146915.1 Ostreobium quekettii | reverse complement strand
CAAAGCTCAACATTGGCTTCTGAGTGCAGAACTTGTGCAAATAGTTGGCTTGGAAGGTAAAATTCCAACTTCATATCAGCACTGCAGGCTGTTTGTCAAAACCGTAGTACTGCCCGAGTAGTAATGCAAAATGTGCATTGCCGTGCCAGCCCCTCCTGATAATCTTAATTGAGGGATTTCAAAAGCACCTGTCAGGCTGTTCCTGCTTGTGGTGAGCTTTTTGGACAGTGTCCTTGCAAGTAAGAAAGTAACCTTATTCATTTATGCACACTCAACAAACATACCACAGGACATGGAGCAAACTGCAAGGACATCTTTGACACGAAATCTGAAGCAGTTTATGCAGCGCTCATTAGCAAGCTGCCAAGTTGCACTTTTCTTACAAAAGGATCATGCCTGTAGAGAGCTCCTTGCGGCCGCCAGCTGTGACCTCAGCTCCCCTGTGTCGCGTCTGCCACCCAGCCTGTCCACCAATCTCTTGAACTTTGCCACCCCCGTCTGGACCTTGAAGCCCTGCCGCTCAAGATCATGGAGATCCTGGTAGGGGCACAAGCACACACATCAGCTTATATAAAGAGCCTACCCTTACATTCATATGCCCCTATTTTCATACTACACATATGTGCCTATATTCATGTAAGCCCTATGTTTAGATTTGCAGTAGAATCCAAATTCAGGAGGTACTCTTGGAAAGAGAAAGCCAACAATCTTTCTGGAATGACATGAGCGAAGGAACCAATATCACATTGGGGGTTGTTGCCTGTTCTGTGGTCAGGTGCAGGGTGGCCATCGTGCGATATTTGCCTCTTTGTTGTGTCCTTTCTGTTGCAATACATTTTTCTCAATAAGGGCCATCCCTTCTTGGGGTATATCGCTCAGGCTGTTTGGTGCCAGACACCTGTGGGCTCAAGTGAGCATGGTACCAAGCTAAGAACCAAGCACTGGATACTAGGTACTAGGCAATAATACCTGATGGCAACAGGTTAGTACTGGTACCATGGCAATATTGGTACTACCTAGTTCCTACTGGGCCCAGGATTAGCAGTGGATGTTGACGTGCAGTTGTTCTCCTCGATGCAATGAGCCAATTGAGCAACATAGGACTTGAACCCTGTGTTTTCTGCAAGCCGAACGCAAGAACGCCAAGCAAAGTCCAATAACTCAACTGGTGAGCACAAAAGTCAACACAAGAAGAGCAAATACTTGTATATTGTGAAGCATGAAGTTGCACGGGAATGTCAATTCTCTTCACAGCAGTCTGGTCAGCCTCACTTGGTCGTCTTGTAATGTGCGGAAAGGGGGGTCACACAAAACTGTTGCTCATGAAAGGGCTTTCTGCATCCATTTTCACAGCATGGAATGGTGTCTGCCACAAGTGCCAAGGGTAGTCCACAATGTGCTGCTGGAGAGGACGGGAGCCCATTCTTCCGTAAAGTCTCCAACATGGAGAATATTAGCCAATTCTTGCTAGGTATACACATATTGTATGAATTTCTAGTTTTGTCTGAGTTTCAGTGCCTGCTTTGGGGCTTTGACTGTGGCAGGCCTTGTGATGACGAATGCCCCCGAGCAGTTGACAAGACGCTGACTGAAGGTACTTGCATTCCACATGGACCAAAGCACATTCTTCTATGTAAGGTGCACATGGGGATGCAACTCTGAGATTACTGCTTCCATTGCAGCTGGTTCGGCTCTAGCAGCTGCCAGAGGCTGGCGCTCAGGCACACACCCATACCCACACAACAAAAAGCTGGAAAATGGTGGAGATATGCGAGTGAGATTCTGGACAACACCAATATTCCTTATCCCCCACGTGCAGCAGCACGCAGTGAAGCCATGTGCAGCATACATGGGACGCTGGTGCAGAAGATGAAGATCACTAGTCAGTGAACGTTGATCCCTGCTGCTTCAGGCATGGAAACGGGCACTGCAGCAGGGAACTCTGGGACAAAGGGATTCGTTGTTGTTTTCCTTTCTCTTCCCTTTAATGTGTTCGTTTCTGATTCTAAAACACTGACAAAGGGATTCGTTGTCCAAACTAGGAAAACATGTCATGCAATGGCCACTCCCCTCCTCGGCAAGGAAAGGCGGCAATCCTCTCCCATGTTTTGAAAGATGTTGCAGAGTATCTGATCACAAAAGAAGAACACAGTATAGCAGGTGGTACATGCCCTTTTCTGTCGGGACTTATCTACATGTGTGCATGGCATGCACACATTTGGATAAACCCAGACAGACAAGGGAAAACAGTGAGGAGACACACAGCACATCAGCTTCAAAGAGCAGACCCAAACAGCAATAATAAGCGAGGAGGAAAAGAGAGGGCAAGGTAGGCTACTCAGCACTGTGTTGGTGTGCTGGCCTGCATCTGCCCCGTCAGTGCAAGTGCCTCCAGGCACAGGCAACACACAGCAAGAGTTGTTGGGATAAAGCGTATCTCAAGCACATAAGCAGCGTAGCTTGAGCAGGACCCTGCGAGCTCCCCCTTCTATCATATCCCTTATCACCAAGCAATCTGCTCCCCAATGTGCACATCTTCTCACAGGCTCCAAGTATTGGAGATTATTGGAGACTTGTCCTTGTTACAACTACATGGTGCTGTTTTTCTGTATGGCCAGAAGCATATCAAACAGAATAATAGTGTTTATGTTTTTCTGTATGGCCAGAAGCATATCAAACAGAACAATAGTGTTTATGGGCACTTCTGTCCTCTGACTTTTCACCAGTTCCATCCCATTACCCAAGAGCGCAACTGCTCTGACTCTTGCAGAATTTCTGCACAGTCTACAGTTGCCTCCGCCAGGCAGCCAGAAGATTGAAAACATTGGGAGCCGGTTGGCTAAACATAGCACCCATTGCATCGCACATATCCATTTCCGTTGTCCAAAACACCCTCGAGCAAAAATCAATGAAAACATGCAAGAGGCTCTGCACACAGCCCACCTTCTCCAAAGGGCCCTCCCTCCCAACCGGCCGCAACTCGCGCTCGGGCCCTCTCCGCTTGGCATCCTGCAGAGCAAATCAAACGCCTCCCACTTAGCCAACTTGATGAACGATTGAATGGATGCATCCTTAAGGCAACAGGAAAGTATGATATATTGATCATGTAACATGTCTCTACAGAACTCAATTCCACAGACAGCACCAGGTTTCTGGTGGCCTACGCAGGGCCTCATAGTGCTCAGCCAGGCGATTGGATCCAATGGCTAAAAGAGGCGGTGGGGAAAGTGTGGGAATTGCTGGAGAAACCCCCACTACCTGCAGATATGTGCCAGAGACGACCCAGCAGAAACATATGCCATGAGCGGCGGGTCCTTTTCATGTCGCTTGTTGCGGATGCAATTTCCCATACAGGACACCTGACTTGGCTGGAATTGGATGCTATTCATTCGAATCTTTGAAGGCCCATCCACAAATGAGCTCTGCCCGCCATTGCCTTCCCAGCCCGAAACAGCTTTCCGACCATTGCAGATGAATTAAGACAAGACACAACCACAGTGCCCGCCGGCCGTCATCACTCCAGGGCGATTTCAGAGCAAGCAACATCGGCAGCACACACTTTCCAACCCCCTGGGCTCCCAATCCCTCACTCCAAGGGCAGGTGCGCTCGCTGTGAGGACTAGCGCCGAACATCGCTTTGCACTGGTGTTGCGCGTTGCCAGCCGACCGTCTGGAACTTCTGCACCATTTCTTAAAGTGTGGTGCAAATTCTCGTCATCTTTTTGCCTAAGGAGGGGGGATTCTGATCCTGTGTGGCATGTTCCTCCTGCCACCCGCAGCGGACCTGCCGGCCAAACGCGATGGCTCCAAACGTTCGCAGTGTCTGTGCGCTGCCATTTATACCAATGCAATTGACGGATTTGCCCAGATTCGAGAATTGAACTTTGAACTTTGGCTGTTCAAGGCAACAAGGTAAGAGGAGACGGGCGCGGCAAGGCGCGGGGCCTCCCCAACATCCGCGGGGTGCGCACCCCGCCAGTTCTAGTCCAAAGCCACTTTTTGATTTTCCTGAGTCTTGGGAATCGAAATTCGAAACGTGGTTGTTCAAGACAACAGGACAGACGGCCGTGCGTCGCAAGGCGGGGTGCGCGCACCATGAAGCTCATGGCTGCAAGCCCGCGAGGGGAAGCAGCGCTCCAAGATTCGAGGATTCGAGATTCCAATCGATGGCAGCTGTGGAGGGGGTTGCACGCCGGCCGGGGAGCTTTGACTGGTCAACGCGGGTCAACGCGGTGAGCGGCAGCGGTTCCGTGAGAAGGGCTGCGGGGCAACGAGTTGGCTTGAGGGGGCTGCAATGGGGCCTTTTTGCCAGGGCCAAGTGACCTATTAGGAGTGAAAGTTGATGGCGGTTAGGTTAGGTTAGAATCCGTTGTGCATGTCTGGGATTTGCTGGGGTTTTTCAGGGTCAGTAATGCAGAGGTTTGGTCAGACGGGATGAGGCGGAAGGTCGGTAAGGCGTGGCGGTAAAAAGAAGTGGAGGGTGATTTTACAAAAGGGGGTATCCGGGAATTGAACCCGGGACCACTCGCACCCTAAGCGAGTATCATACCACTAGACCAATACCCCATACGCGTCCCATTGCATTATTTTAATATCTATATTGCCCATACGATCAATGCAGCCATAATTTTGAGAATTGCTCCACACTTTTAATTTGCCCATGATTTTCAATTGGACAAGGTTGTTTAGCAAATTGTGTGCAGCCATTGCAAGCAAAGTGAAACGAGTATTACTATGCCAAAATGCGTTGTCGGTTAGTTGGTACTTTATCTTGCCAAACTATCATGAATATGGCCTTGGGCATATGCATATTTCAAATAAACACTCCGTAATACAATTACATATCAATAATATAGCATGCACACATATAGAAGTGTAGTTTTTATGGAAATACATGGGGGTGCACTGAAATTGTCCAACTTATCTTCAATTTAGCTCATGTAGAATCCCCAGGGATAATGGCGACCAAACGAGGCAAATGGCGGAGCTTCGGTCAATGTATTACAACGGTGGTGGGCCCCCTGGTCCAGACAAGGTCGAGTGCACCGGCGAACTGAGACAAATGGCCTATGGGGTGCCCACTTTTATAGGTGGCGTGCTCCCCCTCTCGTCATGGCACCCTCGGCCTCCTGTAATGTCCAATACACTCATGTCATGCCACCCTCGGCCACCTGTAAGGTCACCTCGGCCCTTGGAGAGCCACTCACATGGTCCCTTAGCCCCTTGGCGTACCTCTAGTAATGCCAGGCGGCTTCCCCAAGCTATACCACGTCCCTCCAATGTACCATGGCCGTAGGGGCGCTTGTACCTGTGATCCAATGTAATGCGGGTACCTGACAGGTGCCCGTACTGCCGGATCAACCCCATATCATCCCTTGGAGTGTACTCCACCACTTCCTGGCGGCTCCCTTCCGCCCATGACCGCGCACTACATCATAATAGGCTATAATGTTCATCATCACACCGGTTCCATCAAGGAATAATGCCTCAAATGGCCAGAAATGGGCTAAATGACCTAAATTGCCTTAATGACCTCATTATACCGAAAATTGGCCCATTTAACAAGATGAACGTGGCGATCATGATTAACACATTTCTAGACTCAGATGAACACATCTAACTCATTTAAGTCATCTAATTACCCGTCAATGTACAGTACGGTGTCCAGTCACTACAGCTCATAATATAAATCGATTTTTATTTGGTTTATTTGGAAGTTCTAGGTACTTTTGGCCTCTTGTAACGTCCAAATCCATTAAGAATTGAGGGAGGTACGGCCTTCCAAAGTTCCAGCACTTAAGGGACTAGATACGGGTTGGATAGGTTACGGTGTATCGGATAATTGGGTCGGTTCTGGGGTGCGCTGAACCCATGTGACGGTTGCACTATGTATTATATAGTAGATGTCTGACTGTTGTAGGTGATTGGTCCCCGGACCGGCCAATCAACGTGCATATGGGGGAGGCTCGATCCGACCTTTTGATGTTACCATTGTTGGCTCACCACCCACGATCCACACAGGTTGCACAGCCCGGGGAGCGATGGTTACCGCCCATGTGGACTGCCATTCCCAAAGATCCAGCCCGCCCTCGCTGCATCATATGACCGTGACAACCGAATATGAATGAGCGCACACCCCGATTATGCCCGCCTCCTGCGAGGCAGTGATGCAGGTCCTAGCGAGCATGGCATGGTTTTCGGCTCGATGCGCAGGCGATTACCCACCGCGGTGCCCGATTCAGCCAGAATGGCCTCCTCCACCGGATGACCGGCGGGCGGTCTGGGGCGCTCGCTCCTTCGGGGTGAGCAGTGTGGGCCCAGACCTGCAATCAGCCGGGCGCGGGGCGGCAGTGCGCGCAGTGGGTGCACGATGCTGGTGCGGCTCATGGGGTGGCAGTGCGCACAGTGGGTGCACGACACCAGTGTGGCTCGCTGATGCAACTGCGCTGAGGTGAATGGTCGGCAAGAGTTACAATCTGCCGGGCATCGGGGTCACCCTTTGGCGTGCCCCGTGCCACGTGACAATGCAGACAGCGTCACTGTATCTATAATATCTCATCCCCCAGTACGGTTGCAGAGGGGTGCTTAAGTACTAGAAATATTAATAGTTATATCTCCACTACCGCTAACCCAAATGTAATGATTCAAGAACCTATGGGTTTTTAGTAAGCTCAACTAAGAAATGAGATTGTTTTTTAATGTTTATTATACTTCCCAGATACCCATAACCAAAGAAACACACTACTCCTTGTGCTTTACACTATATAGGACCATGTGGGGGCTGCGTGCAAGAGAGCATGAAACCCAACGAGAGATATTATAGAATGTGCTTCATGCACACTTAACTTGTAAATCAGCGTACAATCATGTGTAATAAAATGTATAATGTACAGATATTAATGTACAATTATTTTAATGTACTACGAGCCAATGTAAGTGGTGCCACCGGTATCAGGCAGAGGTGTCCGTGCCATGTATGTGTGGGCCACCGGGTGACAGAGGAATCTTGGGGCACCGGCGAAACCATGGCGTGTGCGCCCATGCATCAGTACTTTGCAAGCCTGCGATGGGTTGTGCAACGTTGGTGCGGATCAAAGTGGAGGGATGGCGACCACACCAGTTCTGGACACAACTGGCAATCAAGACACCCTTTAGAACAAGTAGCCTAAACATGCATAAAAATGAGTGCATGTGAAATGGGCCATTTCAAATGGCATAAAAATGTATATAAAAGTATTTCCACCAGACCGGTCTCCTGAACCCTCCCGGTCATGTTCCCCACACGACAACATTACAACACGGTGTCCATCACCAAAATACTCCACATACCCGAGGTCCCCGTACTTAACAGTTTGCCCTTTCGCTTCGCACATACTTCACGTCACTTTTCTCCCGTGACTCGACCCCGAGTCAGCCCCTTATCCTGTCCTTGCGACCACAACTGTCCCCTCTCACCCTCAACTCAACCGAAGCGAAACAAGATAGGAGGGGGACCGAGGGGAAAGCCTAAGTAGCCGTCCCCGCTCAGCCCCGCCAAAGCCCGCCAAGTCCAAGGGCGCCAAACTGACGGCCCTTGGAATCTACGTACTTTGACTGACCCAAGGTACTAGAGAGGGCCAGAAACCCGTTTGAATACGACTGCGACTGATTCGAATCGCAGCGCAGCCCACCCAACGTCGTCCTGGGTGGAAATCTATTAACAAGATAGTTAATGTCATATATGGATCAATCACCCTTGCACCAACTTCCCCCAAGAGCGTTGTTGGTCGATTGTTGTGGCAGAGTGTAGTGTGTGATGCCTTGTGAGCCAAGGAAAAGCAATCATTACAATTGAGGCGATGGCTTCATAACAGAAAAGCATTGGCAATTTCGCACACGTTCAATCCGTCTATAATTCATTTATCTCATTAACCTTCATTGATTTGTTGCAAATCATGAGTTAGCGGTGTAATTAGTATTGACCTCAAAACGAATTGCAGATCCTAGATGGCCTTAGGCAACGTATGGCCACTTCTAGATTCGGGGCCCACACCCTCGCTGTCCATATTCAAGGTATCGCCAAATTCAGGTTACTGATATCCAATATATCAGGAACGGAAATTCGATACTCAGGAATCAGGGTGGGCATCAGGGTGGCCATAATCAGGGTGTGTGTATCCACAATGTGCATATGCAGAATATTCTGGATTTTTTAGTATGGCATCAACGTTGTGTTCGATATCGAGAAAATGGACCTTTTCTGACACAATATTGCATTTCAATACGCAATTCTCGCCAATTTGGAGCTATTTTTGATTTAACTGGATTTCGTTTGAAAAAAATTCGATGCGAAATCGCGAATTCTGGGAGCTCTGGGAGACTCAGTGAATGTTGCAATTTCCTTGCTAGTCCGTTGCCAGTTATTTCGCTGATTTGGTTCAATCTAGTTCTTATCTCGCTGAGACGCCCTTGGCCTATTGAAATTGTGCTCAAGTGGGTGCTAAAGCATCTAGGCTGCGGAGGAGCTCCTTGTTGCTGCAGCCAGGAGCAATCTGGAAAAGAAGTATCTGACGGAAAAGAGAACAAAAAAAGGAGATAAAATTGGTGTAGATGGTTTAGCCTCAATAGCGCTCAGGTATGGTATGGCGTAGTTGTAACTGAGTAGTTAATTGGTTATGCTTGGGTAGCCCTATTCTGGTGTAACCAATTCAGCAATATAAATGCAATGTTATTACAACGTTCAGATTTAGCAACCACCGATTTCAGGAGTTGCGGTTTCAATCTCTCCTTTCTGCTTTTCACATAATCTATACAATCCAATGAACTTCTTCTGGGCAATTCCTTTTTGCAGGACTCCTGTTCCGCCGAATTTAAGACACGTACTTCAGAAATCCTTCATCACATCGGTGGTTACATTAGATAGACTCGAATCTACAATTTTTGAGGCTGCCCCTCACAAGCGAAAATTCGAGCAAAATTCACGGGTTCTAAACGTGTAAAATGGTGCAAAACTGTGCCAAAACATGTAAAATTTATAAGCACTCACTCAATCGTTACTACACGGTTTGGCCTCATTTTTATACGACAACAACACGGGTTTTACATGATTTCCAACCGTGTTACACTGCACACGATTTTCGAAACCGTGTATTTGGGTCTGTTTCTTATTAGTGCCTCTTCTCATGTTTACTGTGGTTGGCCTGCCAGCGTTAGATGCATGATGGCTCGTTTGATCTCTTCAGTTGGTCCACAACAGCTTGAAGTTGTGACATAAGCAGTTCGTCTTTTTGAATTTGCTTGCCTATCAATCACATCGTATTTCCGAATTTGCTTGCTTACTAATCATGTCTCCAGCCACAGGTATCCCGCAGCCATATGCACCGCGGAGCGCCGGATGTCCCATCTTTGCTCAAAACCTACAGGACTCCTAGATAGGAGTCCAATCAATTAAAAAATAGATCCGGTAGCACAAGCGTCTGCTAGGCGGAATTCATAACACATGGAACTAAAATCCCGAACCCAGCCAGATCACACTGCGCGGTGGAATGCAAAGCCATGGAATCCAAGCATCGTTGCCCTTATCCTCGGGTTGCAAGAACTAGGACCTAAACGAATTCGCGCCGCACACACAACGGAACTAAAACCTGCCGCCACGATCACGGACTCTCCGTGATCAAACATCGTATCTCCGCATCGTATACCAGATACCAAAGATGTAAAAACCAATTATAAGCCCCGCAGTTGGCAATCCAGCCGCTGGCCAGCCACTATACCCATGGGCCCGAAATGTAAAATTCTGTTACATTAAGAATCAGTCCTAAAATTCTCTGAACGCCTGTTCGGCCTCCGCTGGATCTACTTGCTCTCCATTGGGGTCGTCCACAGACTCTGCGTACGCTTCAAAATTGCTAGTGTCTCCCGGGGACTTGATTTTTGGTATGAACGGTGGCTTCATCTTCCCTGCTAATTGCGACACGCGCGAGTTAATATTGGCGCCAAGAGCACTGTGATAGTGATGGTTGCGACAGCGGCAGTTCCATTGCCATTGGTGATTGCTGCGCAATTCATTTGGAAAAGGCGGCATAAGCCTCGGCGCTCCTCAGTGCTTCTTTTTAAGCAAGCAGTAAGCAGAATGGCGAAAATTAGCGCGCAAGTGAATGCAAAAAGGCATTTAATCAGTAATTTCTCCGAAAGTGTATTGAAAGCATTTTGACGGAATTTTTCACAGATTCCACAATCCGGTCCACAATGTGCCGATGATATGCATTACTGATCGCCTAAACCAACATTTCAGGTATCGGAGACGTCCCGTGGGGATGGATGTAAACGGCAGCCCCAGCGCGGACACGGGAAATCTCCTATTCGACAGAAGACTGTCTGTACATCAAGAGAATATTATCCGCACTGCAGCCACTATGAGAAAGCGCCAGATTTTCGAAGCTACCTGCTATGCAATTCCAACACAAAGTGGCGTCATCAATGTGATTGTGATGGCATAAAGGTAGGTGCGATGACGCCAATTAGTGTCGAATGCCATCGCAGTTGGCATCGCAAAAATGCCGTTTTGTTCTGGTGAATAGAGTCTGTAGATTGCTGAAGGCGGCAATGGCAACCAAGAAAACGCTGCTTAGGCGGCACGCTCTCAGTCGCCGTCTTGCATGATTTGCACTAATTATGCACTATTCTCATCATTTAATCAAATATCCATTGTCAGTTGATCATTTTCCACAAGGGCTGAACGCAAAACAAAATTGAACGAAATGGCCAGGAGATTTGCGTCCTAATAGGACTGAACTAGAAGCCCATCTCTCAAACGGTGTGAGGAACTGTTAGGAACGAGAAATCATGGTCAGAACTGCATCGCCTGAACTCAGTGTGAAACCTCGAATGCGACAACATCATTCGTGCGCTATTTCAAAAGCGGTGCACGTACATTACGTAAGCGGCACGAGCATGTACTGTAATGCAATGATGCATATACCACTTTTCCCGCAACGCGGAATACAAATTGGATATTTATTGATAAAAGATTCCACAGTTGGAATCGTGCAGGGATCACAGCATTGCATTGCGCTAATTTGCGTCATGTCACGCCACTAGCAAATAAAGGACCAAACAACGCTTTTGGGAACACACATAAAACACATTTCATCAAAGTTCTGCACGCTAAGAACACAAAAGTAACCCAAACCCGTAAACTTCGTACATGTTTGAACACACGTTATTTGGCCCTTTTTTTCTTAGTGCACGTCGCACATCGCGCTTCCGGCCCGAGGCTTACCTTCCCTGAAGGCTTCCCAATCGAAATCTTTGAAAAACCTGTGCTCCAAGATGTCCGCGGCGCCTCTGTACAAATTGCCGATCCTCTTTGACTGGTCGGCTGTCAGTAGCCGCCGAATAAGGTCCTGCGAAGCGGCGGACCGATCAGAGGAAAATGATAACAAATGCAGTTTTTTTCTTCTTGTTTTCATAATTCCCCTCGGCGCCCAGTTGATCCCAACCACGTTTTTAACACACCAAGCATGCAGATAAATATGTACTGTTTCTATGCAATTCCATTTGGCATTCAAAGACGCAACCCCAAAGAACAATCCAAAAGCGTGCGCACAACAGAAAAATAAACAGCCTCCCAGGGCAGCACCTGGTGGCATAAAAAAGGCTCTAACTATGAGTTTCATGAAGTGAATTGCATAACACCTAGTACGCCGTTCAAAGCAGATGGCATTCAACGGCGTGAACGCACAACACTGAACGCCAATCACCACCCTTTCATGACACGTCCACAGTTTTCTGAAAGATTGTTGATTGCCCACATGCAACTACAGCAAAGTACTGAGCTCAGTGCCGTTTTCACAAAATGGAAGATCAATCACGCGACAAAAAAGATGGGCGCCGTGCCAAGCGGGCCTTGCCTTGGCCCAGGGATCGAAGTGCTTCGGGAAGTCCACCCGCCCTTCCAGAATCCTCTGGTAGATCACGAATGGGTTCTCGTGGTGAAATGGTGGGTAGCCCGCCAGCAACTCGAACATCATTACTCCCAGACCCCACCAATCCACGCCCCGGCCATGCCCCCTGCTCTGGATCACCTCGGGAGCCAGATACTCTGGCGTGCCGCACAGCGTCCATGTCCTGCAGCGCAATATTGTGCAGAAGAGCGGAGTTCAATTAGTACGATTAGCAGAATTAGTAGTACTTCATGCAAAGCGCAGTGAAGGGTCATACTATCATGCATCGCACAGCGCTCAAATCGCAGCCCTCACACCTAGGGGCACACATCAGGTCTGATCCACCAGTAGTGAACTCCGCTTTGGCGATGCCATATGCGATTCCGTTTTGACACCAAGTGAAGCCATCGCAGCGACTTCGATGGCATTAGTAATTGTGATAAAATCTACCACTATCAAATGGCATTGCAATCGATATCGCCTATTGGTCACGTGGTGGCATCATTTGCCAAAATGATGCTTCCAACCTGTGACAGTCGATGAAGGGTGTCATTCCCAAGCACAGCGCTTCTTGTACGAAAGTGTTCTTTAGAATTTCCATGCCCAGAAAATTGGCCGGTCATCGCCGTAGTGCGCAATTTTAAAGCATTCTCTACACCGGCAGAAGTGGAGGGCGCAGTGGGACATGTGGTCACGTATCAGATTTGTGCTACAAATTTGCTCCAGGAGAAAAGTGGCACAAGGCTTAGCACCTCATAATATTTGGATGCGTCACCTTTTTCCGAAAATGAAATTTTGAAAAGTCTAAATTTCTATTTTTCCAGAAATAAAATCCAGAGAAAATTTTTGAGTCCAAAACAGTAAATTTCTTCACCCGCCCACCTGTCGTACACCTTCTTGGCGAATCCGAAGTCCGTTACCTTGAGGTACCCATTCGTGTCAATCATGATGTTCTCCGGCTTGAGGTCCCTGTACACAATGTTCTGCGCGTGCAGGTGCTCCAGCACGACCGCGATACCCGCCACGTAAAATCGCACCGTAGATACGCCGAATCGCCCGGCCTTCTTCAAGTGGTAGAACAGCTCGCCGCCGGGGACGTATTCAAGGAGCATGTACACGCATTGTGCGTCCTGGTAGGTGGATATCCTGCGCGGTTGAAAATTTTCCATTGTCGTTCAATTCTCCGATAATTGATGGCAATAATGCTGAGGTGATAGTCATCTCAAACGAGGCAATATTCAGTACAATAGTTGCATATTTTGCAATTTATGTGGGTAACAATAATTTTGGAGAAATGGCAGTCGAGCAACATGCACGCGCAGTGGGCGGTTGGTAGGTGGATATCCCGCGCGGTTAAGTGGATCTGACTGCGGTTTCGATTATGATTATGAATTTGTTGATTATGGCGGGTGTGTCAATTTTGATGAACGCCGAAAGGCTGCGCGTATAAAATGAACAACCCGCAACATTGCAAATTGGCCCAAGGAATGGCGACAATCTCATGAATGCTATATATACATGCCATATTTATAATACGCTTTATTAAATGGTACGTGGTAAACATTACTACATTATCACTTGACATATGCAGTGAAGCTTCGCCCGTCTACATGCAGGCTGAGATCAGCGCAACGATGCAAGCAAAGATAATTTTTTGGTTTTGGTTGATATGTTCACAAAAATATTACAATCCTCAGAACAGAAGAAACGAGTACAAAAATTTTACGCCTTTCTTATTGAAGCAATGAATTTCTTATGTTACGTATTTAATTACCCTACATTGTATGTTTTGAGATGGGCATCATTAGCACTTATTACTGTGGCCTTGAGATTTACCCTCCCGAGAATGCGAACCAGATCCACCCACAAGTTGGCGATGAATGGGTGATGCACCTCCCCCAGTATCTTCTTCTCGCTGATCACGTGCTCCACTTGTTTCAGCTTCATCAGATGCGCCTTCTTGAGCGACTTCAGAGCGCAGTACTTTCCATTGTTGTTGTTGCGCACGAGCCGCACCCTAGAGAAGCTGCCGGTACCTGGCTGAATAGGTTCAAAAATCGATTTAGCGACTCCATTCATGCCTTTCCCTTTTTATCTCCCCTGCTTTTTTTTCGATGCACTGATTGCATCCGTAACGTAGAATTTCTTTGTCGTTTGAAATTTGCATTGGGGTTTTGTTATGCAACTTGACTAAGGGATTTGATTGTTAACGGTAAAAATGGCCTTATGTTCAGAGAGTAATTGGAACTGATGTTGCGTGCGTTAGGCTGCGTAAACCCTAACCGGCGAGTGACATTTCCTTTCGGTTCGTTGTCGCCCAAAGATGCTTTAATTCTTAACCAATAATTGTACCCTTTATCAAACTAAAGTTCTTCAGAAAACTCACCAAAATGCTTTAAATAGTAGCCCTAAGGCCGCTAGTTGCGAATTTGGCAAGCGTTTTGTTGCTCTCTCTTTTTATAATACTGTTGTTCCGGAATATCTTGGAAAAGTGTGACCTGTGTACCTTTGGGGCGCATCAATGTAGCGCGGTAGAAAACAGCAGTAGAAGCAGAAACAGCAGCAACTGTTGTTCGGAAAGCTTTGCCACGCAAAGTTGCGCTGCAACCGCTGGAGCCCAAACTCATTGAAACAATCGTATTGGAGCTTTGCCGGATTGCACATGCGGAGCCAAGGAGCAGCACTTAAATTTCAAATTCTGGTTCATCCTCCAAATGCAAGCATATGTTCATATTCTCCAAATTCTATATGAGTCACATTAGACATTCGATATTTCAAACTCCATAGTCAATTTGACCGTCAACATCGCCATCCTAACCGACAGAGCCGCCTCCAAATATGGGCTTCCCGCTCACCCATGAAAGAGCAGCTTCCACGCAACATCTACTCAATTTACTGTCCTTTTCAGTCCAATTTCTGTCTTTCCAATAAGCAAGACAAACACAGTTTTTGAACCTGCCGCCTCCAGTTGACCCCAGTCAAACTCTGCCTTTTCAGTCAATCAAAACATTGACCAAAATCCCAACTGCTGCGCCAATTCTCTGTCACACAAAATGCACCAAAATGAACTCCAAATGGCACCCACAATAGCAACTAAGAATAGCCAAAGATGGCTTCCCCCGAAAGTTGTCAAGAAGCATCGCCTCACAACATCACAAAACCGCCACAACACAGTCCCATGGCCTCACCGATTGTCTGCAGCGGCTCCAATTCGCCGAATTTCGGCGTGGGCACTTTGGACCCGGGCGCCGTTCCGGCCCGCCCCTTGGCGGCCGCCGGTTCAAGGCGCTCCCTCACAGCCCTCGCCATCTCCTCGTCCTCGTCGCAGTTGTCCTCCAACACATCCAGGGAGGCCAGCAGGTTCCCGGACTTGGTCCTCATGTTTTAGTTCCCGAAGTATGGGAGGTCCGATTTGCAGGGGCACCGCCGGCCGCCCACGGGACGGCCGGCCTGTCACAGGACCGCGGCCGGGCTGCGGCCTGTCCAGTCACAGGATCGGGAGGCTGGCTGGCCGGGACTAGACGGTTGAAAGGGGGGAGGGGAAGGCGTCATGCGACGCCGCCGGCTCAGTACACCGGCTCAGGTTTGATTTTGATTTGGTGGGATTGGAGTAGGCGGACTGTCAATGTGAACGGGCCTTGAAAACATTAGCAGAAGGGCCACTTTGGCGATGCCAACTGCGATGCTACTTTGACACAAAGTGGCTGGAATGGCACAAAAACAGATGCAATGGCATCAATTTCCGTAAAATGGTGTCGCAGTTGGCATCGCCAGAATGCACCTTTCATCTGGTGAAAGGGACTCTGCTGCGTTTTTGATCATATAGAAACCTTGAATATCGAGGCGATGAGGCAGTCATCAGCTCTTTATTTCCACCATGAAAAGCACCATAGAAGAACTGTGGTTGTCACAGCGAGGCTGTTCCCAGATTGCAGCTGTCAGTGGGACAGGGCTGTCACTATGGCGTCATTACGGCTGGGTCATCATGGCTGATCATGGTGATCAGTCAGGAGATTCTACAAAAAAAAATGCTGGCCATAGGCTTCTCAATCCGCCCAAGAATGTTGCGCTGGGAAAAGGTGGATGGCAAGTGCGACAAGTTCTTGCATAACATTGAGATATGCTCCTTCAACTAAATGTCATCAATCAGTCGTGTAATAAGACTATTCAACAGTTGTTGGAAAATCTGTTGAAGTACTGTATGTGGCATGAGAATTGTTTACATGGCCCCAATAGCATGTACGAGGGGCTGGGCGCACGATCAAAAATCTTGACAGATAAAACGCTGGCAGGTGCTGTCGACATTCACCCGTAGAGATGTTCAGCCACTCAAACAGCGGTGAGGTGTACCTCAAGATACATATCGATACACAGCAAGCGCTTTTTAACACAGCACCCATCTTCGCTGTCCACCGGCAATTGATTATTCAGCAGCTCCGATAATTGATTTACAAGTCTTATAAACGGAGCAAGGGATATGCGATTTTTCTGGCCACTTCAAATGCGGTTTGCACCGCCAATGCACGATATTGTACTGAATTCATGGGAAGCATTGAATCCTATATTCCCCCCCTTCCCCCCAACCCGCGGTTAGGAAGAACCTCACGCCTGGTGTGCAAGAACGCCCCCACTGAACTTACGAAAACAGGTGCCACTCCGCACCCGCCCTGGCCCGTGCCCCCACGTCGCTGTCCTCGGCGCACTCACCCACCACCGACAACAAAGAAAACCGCGTACCGCCTGCATACAATACACTTGTAGAAAACAGCCTGTTTGCGACGCCAGCTGCGATGCCATTTCGACGCAAATTGATGCCGTCACAGTGAGTGCGATGGCATGAAAGCGGCTGTGATGGCATCAATTTGTGTCAAAATGGCATCGCAGCTGGCGTCGCAAACAGGCTGTTTTCTACTGGCGATACGCTCATGAAGGAAGGCAGGGTCGAGGGGTGGCAACCCAAGAGAGGGGTCTGATTACACTGCAACGGAGTACAGCGGAGCGGAGTGTCTCTTGGGGCTCAGCACCTTCAAAACAAGTACACACATTAATGTCATCGACTCAGTTAACGCTTTAATCAACACCAGCACGTGCCAATACGCATCACCGCCATGCCTTCAATAAAAACACCCAGCACCGCATCCGGAACTCGAACTACACCGTCTCCCCCCTTGGAGCAAACCAGCCGTACGGCAAAACGCCCGACCAAGGGTGGCACCCGTGGCCGTAAAGCCCCACACCGCCAGACCTCCCCCCTCCATCTTTGCCAAAACACAGTTTGTCGTCGCCTCCCGCGACAAAAAGACGATCTGCGCATCCTCAGAACCGGCCGTTCCCCGAGGCCGTCGATCCCCGCCCTTGAAAAATGGACGACGATGATTTAGCCCACGACCGCGTGCGGCAGATCCTGCGCGCGCGCGGCTACGTTTTCTGCGACGATGGCCGGCCCGCCGACACCGCCGAGCATGCCGCGGTGATGAGCGCCCGGAGGGCGGAGGCAGATGCCCTTGAGGAGCTGCTCGGCGAGTCCGTTGGAGCGTCGAGCACCGATCATGAGGCCCAGGGGATTGGGAACACGCTCGATGGGAGTTACGAGTTCTGGAGCAGCCGCGGATCGGGGTGGAATGAGGCGGAGGAGGCGGTGGAGTGGCTGGCGTACCGGCTGAAGTACCCTGCGTGCGTGGTGCGGTGCGTGGAGGTGTCAGTGTACAGGTGGGTGGGGTTGCTGCTGTTGAATTCCGCCTCAACGCTGTTTCGAATTCAAGGACAAAAATGAAGGAATGGCAGAACGAATGTGTCCATTAGAGCGATGTGCAAAAGGCCACGTTGTTCACATCCACACGCGCATGTTCCTCTGTTGAGTTCAGATCATCAGACAGGAGTTGCACACTTGGTACTCAAATTGGTTGGCAAGGAAGAGCAACCAATCCCACTGTCAAAGGAGCGGACTTGGTTCCCAGATCCACAAACAGCAACAACCCAGAGATACAAATGGCAAGGAGAATGTGCCTTGCCAATGCAACCCTGTGCTGGACCAAAACCAGTGTTCGTTACATGTCCATGTTCTAGAAAATGATGCAGAAGCTTCGGAATGCAACATTGGGGGGAGGGCGAGGCTGGGCGGGCTCTTGTGTTCGTCTTTCTGGTTGCAAGCTTTGCATCCCAATCTCACTCCCAAATCGTATTGCGATATAATGTTGTGCAACCAGAAAAGCTGTTGCATCTCTTTTGTAGAGGTGGAATGCCACCACTGCGCACTCTGCTGGCATCATTGCTGAACAACGGCAAAGCATTGCTGTTGCAAGGCTGTGGTAGCCTTTTTCTTTTGAATCCAAAGTGTCAAATGCAATGTATGATATTGAATTCAGAAAAATGGGCTGTGGCTGGCAGTCACATGGCCATGAGCAGAATGTTTTGAGGGAAGTGTCTCTTCACACAGCTCCATCGTAAAAGGAGAGATTTTGGTACATTCTTTGTGACAAGAAGTGGACATATTGCTGCAATGTGTTACGCAGCCCTCAAAAGGTAAATGCGGATGAGAGACTGCACCATGCTGTGGCTCAAAGACACAGATGTATGCACAGCATGTCCCAAAGATCGCAGCATGATCTTCCTCGTCCTAATAATGTGATATTGTGGACTTCTGTGACAAGAAAGAGGAACATGGTACAAAATGTCATACACCCCTCCTGAGCAAAGTGATGATGAGACTCTGCACCACACTGCGAAAGTTGTTGCAGAAGCATCTGAGGGCAGGGTGGGAACACTCACCAATGTGGGGCATGCATAGCATGGAAAACCTTGCACTTGGGTGCTTGCGCGATGAGAGAATGATTGGTGTGCTTGAAGCCATGAGACAATGTGAGACACCCTGAGCTATCCATCTTGAACAAGTAACCCAGCGCCGTGCCAACCTCATCCCAACAGAAGAGATGACTTGTCTTCTGTAGCATTAGGTGTTAGCTGGGGCACTGAGTTTCCTTCCGTCCTTGTGTCCTGCCGTATTGTGGGACTTCCATTGTCTGGCAAGGCATGTGCAGGGTGTGCTATCTTTTCCAGTCGAACGAGATTCAGATGATGTGGAGGTTGGACATTGATGTGCTGCTCGAATATGTGCTTGACCTGGAATCTCATTCAATGAATGGGGCCATCACTGTCCAATTATCAGATGGGTATTCTTCTCAGACATTGTTAGATGTCTGCTGCTCTCCCAGATACTATTGGGTTATCTTCAGTGGGCATTGTTATGAGACATGAAGTAGCCAGATGGGCAGTACAGCTGGGTGTGAGCCACACCTATTCCTAAAATGTTAAGTGTAGTAATGCAGAGGTATATGCAACGCAAACAATACAACCACGTCCTGCATTTGGCCAAATGCGCTGTGCTAAGAGAGCTGTACTCAGTGACCATTGCCATCCTCATGCTCATCTCTCAAACTTGAGTGCACAAAATCAAAATTGAAAGTTGCGTTCGTATTCTTATTCTTGTTCGTGACGGTAAACTCTGGCATATGGTTGGGCATCAGCATCAATGCTCCACGCCTGACAGTCAAGCCAGTCAGCACTACGTCATTGCAATACCGTAATCGCATTGGTGCTGTTCTTGCCTTCCAACAGATGCAGCAACCGAGACCTGAGTGCGACATAACTTTTTGCTAACAAAGAAAAGTATCAAACTGTACTGTTACTAATCAACTACTACTACCACCACTATTACCAACACTATTACTGACAAACTGATACCATAAGTAACAAAGAATAAGGAATTGAGACGCGCTGGCCCGTTCCGCAGAGCTCACTACCAGTTTGGTCTTCCGCTGTACCCCCCGAGCCACTTGGCTGTGGACGTGGGCCCCAGTCCAGAGACGCTGCACCGCGTCAGCCAGGTCTACCAGGTGCGTTTGTAGAGACGCTTAAAAAATCATGCTTTCCTTATCCTTGGCAACCATATACAGCCTTCCTGTTTGTAGCCGTTCTATTTGTAGTTGTTTTACTGCAACCTTTTACTGCAAGCACCTCGTTGCAAAGGTTGTCTTTTTGAGCGTTTTTGATAACCGCTCCTGGGCCATATTTGCCACAGCACGACAGACGTGAACACATTCTTTAGTTGCTTTGTATTCAGCAGGGTCTTTACTGTTTGTGTACTTTATGTTCTTTTTATTGTTCTTGATTCGTTGTTTCCGATGCTGCATTTATCTACTGTGGATGTTCGTCACATTTCAATGAATGCTGAGACAATAAAGTAACAATTATTTCTTGATTGGGCAGGTGCGGTCAGAGGAGCACGCACAAGTATTTCATGTGCCCCCAACGGCGGCTGTTGGAGGGTACCTGAGGCTGCACCTGAAGGGCAAGCCGCAGATGCAGCTGGCCGACGGCAGGTACAGTACTGTACCTGTGCGCTGTACTCTTTTGCGATTTCAGAAAGTGCTGCGCTGCGCTGCTGGTGTCAGAACGTCGTGCAATGTGTTGATCCGTGCTGAGCTGCCAGAAAACGCGGAAAAAAGTATTGATGCAGGTGCTGGTAACTGGGCAATGAACCTCGAAACATGTCCATGTGCACACAACAGAAGCTGTTACGCCCATAGGTAAAAACTTTTTACAGCACTGTTCGTGGAAACGTGGCATAAGACTTGGCAATTTGCAGGCCTCCATTGAACCGCTTTTCCCCGAAAGTTTGTCAAAGTGTGTGGCCACGATTTCCCGTACCTGGCCTAGGTATTCCACGTGTGCATAGCATCGATTGCCAGTGTCGCACACGTCGTGTTTAAACCTGTTGAGCGATGGAGGAAGCCCAACTTGTTAATTCCTTATATCACATTTTGAGTGTTTAAAATGTGATTTGTACTGCATCCACTCATACCATATTTTCAATTGGAAAAATATGAGGAATCCTTAAATTTTGACATGTTGTCAGTGTTCACCATATATAGTAAAACACCGTTCTGTCGTCCTGTTGATCGACGCGAAATTCACTTTTCGCGTTAGATGGACTGGTTTTGGCAGTGTTGTGTAGCCCGTGTCCTTTCTGGCACACGGAGAGTCTTGTGGTTGACTTGCATGATCTTCGGCAGGTATTACGTGGCCATTAGACAGGTCAGGGCATTTGGGCTGCCAGTGCCCGAGCACGTCCTGAATGGCATCTCGGGACTGCTGCACTCGCACAGGTGCGCTGAACACTATTGCTGTAAAGTATGGCACAGGGCTCAGTACTTTATGGTACTTCGTTGACCATTTCTTCCCTAAAACGGCGCTTAGGAAGACTGGCACTTTATGGTGCATCGTCGCACCAATGCTTTAATGTAAAATAAGTGAACGTTTGTTCGGGCAACCCGTTGTGGCAAGACTCCAAAGAGAGTCCTTTTAATGGCTGCCTGTTTGGTGGAAGTGCGGGGCAACTGTGATGTTGATTGTATTGTTAAAGTACTGGACATTTGCGGTGCTGTATGTTTGCTGGAGCGCACTTTGTTCAGTGCAACGACTACAAGTGTATGCCACTTGTTTGTTTGTGCATAAGAGCGGAGCTCTTATGCAAGAGGCAGAGGAATTTCTGTGAACAAGTTGAAGAACTGAGAATGTCGAATTCGGCATTGCAAAGAATCCTGTTAAGTTTGACCAATTCAAGTTGAGCCAGTCAGAAATGCTTCCAAAAAAAGACATGGAGAGGTTCAAAGAGTTCGGAGAAATTCAAGTTTTAAAAGTACGAAACACTATCGATCTGTAAATCAATATTACAATAATGCCATAGTAGGAAAATGCAATTTCCAATTTGTGATGGCGGCATGCAGGCTGTGCCTTGGGTCAGGCTCATACCTCCCGGCCACGGGCCTCTGCCACGCCACGCCGCCCCACTCCCGCACCGTCCTGCAGCGCATCGCTGCACTCTGCCGCCGCCACCGCCACGACGAGCCGACGACCGCAGCAGACGAATCCACCACGGCGGAAGACGAATCGATGACGTCAGCAGACGAACCGACAACGTCGGCAGACGAACCGACGAACCGCAGGCGGCGGCCTCGACGACACGCAACGGACTTCCGGCCTTTTGAACCGGCGCCGGTAAAGCGGTCCGGAAATGAACCGAGTCAAACTGCGATCGTCCGGACGTCTTCCGGGGTGGCTGCCCAAATGATGGCGGTTCCCGGGTGCCGGTTGCCGGTTGCACTTTTCCGGGAAGAGGCGCCCGGGCCAGAGTGGGAGGTGCACGATTTCGCTGAGCAGTGGGGGGAGTGCGTGTAGGAGCTGGAAGGGAAGGGGCGCCGTGGTGTTTCAGATTGAGATAGGAGTTCTCACTCTTTCTAGGGAGTTTGTGGGATTTCTAGGATTTTCTAGGTCTTTCTAGGGTGTGTCTAGGGTTGTCAAGGCTTCTCACCCTTTTAGGATGTTTGTAAGTTGGCGCCTTACCGACGTTGCAAGAGGAGAGAAGCGACTTGTTGGCTCATTTTTTCCAGACTGTTCTAATACATGGATTGGCGCCGTTAGCAAGTGAGAAATGGCTTGTAGGCGCCAGGGAGGAGAGGGGATTGCAATGCTTGCGGTGGGCGCTGGCGAAGATGTGTTTGTTCAGGTCGGTCGAGAAACATTGGGTGACAAAGCATCATCATGAAATCCATCGATTACATTTGCCATAAAATGGCAAAACACAGCCCGTGCACCTGATAGGCGATGATGGGCGCGGAAAACAAGCAGAGTGTTTGTTCGGAATCGACTGTTCATGGTCCCATGTCCACGCAGTCCCAGAAGGTATGCAGGCAGCCATCAGCCGCTGCGGTTAATAAGAAGAGAGCAGTTCCGGCGGAATGTGAATTTGAAACGACCCCCTTCAGGCACAGCGTGTACAAGTCAGCACTTTGGCCTAACAGCCAATTGCCTGTGTTCGATTAGGAAAGAAGTCAGCAGTGCTTTGGCATAATCAGCCGCGCTGAAATTTGTGGCGTCGCCGAAATTGGTGAATTGAAGATGCAACATGTGTCAAGGCAGGACTGAAGAGCGTCCCGGATGCTGTGCCCTGTTGGACCAGAGGAAGCAAGGGAGGGGCATGTTACTGGCCAGGTGTCCGTGGGTTGCCGCACTGGCGTTTCGGCGTTGATAGTTTGGTGTGCACACTGTAATCGTTCAGAACTTAACCGGCAAGGCTGGTGGTGGAAAGGTGTGAGGGCTCGGCAGCGATGACTGAAGAGGAAAGTGGAGATAGGGCATGCTTCTTGGCGCAATTCCTATGAATGCATCCCGGTGTGCGAAAGTGGCTCAGTCACATTTTGGTATGTTCTGATTGGGAGAGTTGGGGGATGTGGCGCTATAGATGTCTCTAGCGTTGAGGACTGAGGGATGTAGGTTTGTTGCGAGGCAGCCAAAGGCGATTGCGGATTTGCAGCCCAAACACACTCGAATTTTACGACTCTTTCACGCTTCCTTTCCATTTGCCTCGAACCCAGGGGAAACTTGGTTGGTTTTGCTTTCAGCTGCGTCGAACGTTTGTTAACCTGATGCTGAAGCAGCAAAGACAATGTGAGTCACATTATGCGACCGGTGCTTAGCGGCAGAGGGTCCAGACAGACGTTCTGTCGCTCCACTTCGGGCCTCCGCGGTGGCTGGATCGGTCTGTGCAGCAAGGGACACTATCATAACCGAGCGCCAACCCGTGGCCGGGCTTCCCCCTGGCAGATGCAGGGGAGAAATATTCTCCCTCTGTATCAGTGGAGCCATCTGATTGAAAATGGTGGCCTTGCAACGTTTAGAAGCAGAGAGGCAATTCTCCGCTGATCCATTCTTCCCTGCCCCACGCCCCTGTGTCCCATGCAAGGCAGCTCAAGCCCTAAATCGAGCGCCATTCGAACTCCGACAGCGTGGAACATCCCGGGACCCGTCAGGAGCTATACAGCCCGGCGCATTCTGGAACGAACCTGTGCATCAGACCTTTCATACACGTAACTGTCCCGTGCTCTCAATTTCTTGACATGAAGTCATTAAGATCATGAAGTTAATTTCGGATTTTATGTATTCTCATCCAAAAAGCGCCCTGATCCATGTGTGGTGATGACCAGGGAATTCAAGGGAATCATGCCGATCCATAGCAAAACACGAATAAGGCAGAGAGTCTCACCAACTTGAACCAAACACGTGATATTTTCATACGGGCGCAGAAGTTTCCTAACCTGAATGGAGCAAGCAAGGCCTTCTCGACAGCACAGAATGGACAGAATTTTCTGACAATTGGGGCCAAGATATGGCACGTGAAATTCACCAAGGACGTCCATCACTGTGTACATCCAGCCACACTCTCTGTTTGCCATGTCCACGCTCAGCCTACCATTTGCACAAGGTGCACCATCGAATCCCCCATTGCTCTTTTCGTGCAGCGCAAAGCAAGTCTCATTCTCAAGAATTCTTCCAGTTCCCACGGCCTTAACATATCCACACATGCTACCGACAGCCTTTTCAAGGTGCAACTCATTCCTCAATGACAAAATTCTCACATCGTCATCATCATCGCCGCAAAGAAGCTCGTTCATTTAGGAAGCATGCAAAACTACAGATCATTCCACATTGGTTCTACGGTGAGCGGAGCAGCGTCCATGCAGCTGTGGCGAGCAGCATCTCTTGATTCCAGCCTCCCGTCCTGGAGACATAAATTTCCAAGCTAATTTTTCAATCGACATACAAACTCGAAATGGAAATGATAAAGTATGTGCCAGATCTTGATATTGATATTGGTTATCTTTGATAATTCGGTCAGATTGGCGCTGCGGTAGCCAACCACGCTTTGGGGCAACGCGGCTGGATGTTCTCTAGCTTGCTGCCCCCCTTCGTCCCTTCCCAAGCGTGCCATATCATGCATCTATCGAATGGTGTTGACGCAGGAATCTAGGGGAGAATTTCGACAAAGAAGCAGAGCATATCTTCAAGGGCGATATAACACACGCTGCTTCAGGGCATTGATGGCAGGTGTACCATCTTCGTGGCGATCCATCACCAAAAGAAAACAGCCGCCATCAGTTTGCGCGCAGCCGAGCTTCAGTTACAAGCATTCAGCTGGAAAAATTGGACACAGAATGGAGAACTAAATATTGCTATTGTTTCAGGAGCAAACGCAGACTGCTTTGCACTCGTTTGTATATGCTGAGAGTGGCTTCGAACCCGGACGGATTCCGGTCGATACGAAGCGGGTCATGCCGCGTCAGGCCGTCGGGGCATTTCTTCACCAGTCCGCCAACAAGGACCCCGGAAATCGGACTACGTCCACCTTAGCTACCTCGAACACTCCCCCTCCCACGTTCAACCTCATCAGGGGGGCACTGATGTGAGTCGCGCATCGCAGCAATGTCTGCCTTCCGCTCATCGCTCGTGGCGGTCTCTCAGCGGGATATTGATGACCACAACGACCCAGAGATGGATCAACCCAACCGGGTCGTGGCCAGGGCTGCAAGGCAACGGGACTGTCCCCCTGTGCAGCCACAATCACCCCTTAGGCCGTCAGTACTTTCGCCTGTTGCAACACAGATTTGGTAACAGAAAAGAGAGCAAGCCGCAAGGACGGGCCGGGTTCAGGAAATCCATGCCAACGGGCGAGGGCAGCCAGTGTGCATGCAGGCAGATCGGCCTGCATGGGCTGGCCCCAGAAAACGGGCGCAACAGACACATGTGCATCTGCGCTCCTGCCTTCCAGAACATCCCACAGACGCGCAACGCGATTCGTCTTCACACATACGCGTTGCACCATATGCCTCAAAGGACTGTGTGGCCCAACCGCGCGACGTTGCGCCTGGTTAACCACAGGACAGGGCGTGCGCAGCACGAAACGAATGAAAACAATTATCACCTTATGGCTCATTAAAAGCAAACTTAAAGGGTGTGACATGAGAAATTAGAAGGAAAGAATTCCAGGAACAGCTGAAGGAACCGACTTGTGTGCACAATGGACTTGGTCATGCTGCTCACTCTGTCGTGGTGATCAGCGTTCAGCCGATTTGGGGGACAAATGGGTGCAAAAGTTTCATGTCGTGGTAGCCAGCTGCACGAGATGTCGCCTTCCATTCTGGAACTTTTCAAGTGTATCCATGCTTTTTGTTCCTAACGATAGGAATCTGGGTATAGATTTGAGGTGAATGTACACTGTTTACTTGTTGGGCGATGCCTGTCATGTGAGCGGTTCTGTTTTGAACATTACTGGAATGCACATTGTTGAAAGGCGTGCCCCATCACGGCGCGAAATAATGCACGCAGTTTCTCTGAGGCAGCTAGAGAAGCAGCCGACAACAAATTGCCATCAACCGTCCTATTTTGCAGCCCGTGCTCGTTCCTGAAGACTGGTTGTTTACGGCATAACAAGCGTATATATTTACGTATTTGCATGCTTAACACGTAAAATACGTAAATGTTGGCCCTGTTCACATTAAGATAGTCACGGAGACTTGGGAAATCCGGAGAGAGGCGGGGAGACGCCCTGGAATGAGAGAAACCAGCCTTTGCTCGACGACGCCGTTACCCTTGTTGAGTCGAGGTGGACACTGTGCTTCGGGTGTTTGAGGAGCCGGAGCACTGTTGTTTGCGTGCTATATCATCACGTAACCTCGGTGTCTTACCGCGTCGTAAAAATACTCAAGTATAGCTTCGAAATCGCCGCTTCTGTGTTTACGTGCATTCATGCATAAAACTCAAATACGAAAAATGGTGCCACACATGTAAAGAAGAGGCGTGGCTGCCAGAACACCACAGCGCCTCCGCCTTGTGGCGACACTCTCCGCGATTCCGATTGCTGGCTCACCACGTAATGTGCACTCCTGATTTCCTCCCATTGCTCCACGGCAACTCTCACAGCGGCGGCACCTCACCAGCACACGGATTGCTCCGCCCACACTCGAGCCTCTCTATCAAGGCGGCCGAATCCTCAACCGCGCAACTTAGAGAAAGCTGCTAGTGTACGAAGATGCCCCGATTCGTGGTGACCACTTACGCTCACTTACGACTGTCCTACCCTCCGCTACTCAGCTGTTCAGGGGCTGTCCTCTGCCACATTGTTGAGCTCTGCGGGGCCCTGCACTTGACGGGAGTTGCGGACGTGGCGTCAAAGCGATCGGTTCATGAAACAAGCTGTTGCTTGATTTTCTTACATTGTCCCAGTGTCTGTATCTTGCAGCCAAACCACTAGCATACATTGTTCATACTCTCATATCAGCCATCTCAAACACGACAGTTTTCGCCACACTTAGAGTTAAGTGTGGGGTTGTGTTCTCAAACCCACGGCTGTGCATTCGCTGGGATATTGCAACGTTGCTTCCAATGACAGCTGTCTGATCCTATTCCGTCAACTATTGGAAGTATTCTTGGAAGACTCCCATGCAACAGGACTGAAGAATTATCATAG
Organism: Ostreobium quekettii; assembly: GCA_905146915.1. Lineage (NCBI taxonomy): Eukaryota > Viridiplantae > Chlorophyta > Ulvophyceae > Bryopsidales > Ostreobiaceae > Ostreobium > Ostreobium quekettii. The sequence goes on along the minus strand of CAJHUC010000770.1, from coordinate 23,149 downwards.
CATAGGCGATCAACTTCCAAACGCCGGTGCTTCAACAACATGCAAAAGTTATAAATCTACAGCCTTTGCATGCGGTACGATCTAGACCTTGCGGCATGAATGGATACGTGAAAAACTTGTACATGAATACGCATGCATTCAATAAGCTTGGTGCCTTAAGGCCAGGAGCCATGCGCCTTGCCAACCGAGGAGCGCTGTTGGGAAGGATCGTGTATTTCAGTTTGTGCATATACGCAACTGACTACCTTGCCCTGTACAATTCAGTTGTCTTTGTGTATCCAAGAACAGCGCCAAAGATCGTACTGGCATTGGACCTGTTTCTGTGCTTTGTGGATGACGGTCTACACTGAAGCTGGAGAATGTGTTTTGGAACTAATGCTAAGACAACAAACGATTGTTGCGTTTATGATGTGCCACTTATTCTGTGATCTTGTGTTTTGCAGGTGTCCACCAAAGGCATACTTCGAATTTTTCCTCTTCATCCCTCGATCTTAGATATTGCATCATTATCATCGGTTTCGATGCAGTTTATGACTTACATCGAGTTCCCTTTCTCCCACATCATCACCATTCCGCGCCTACTTGCATGTATCATGATCCTGGAACCTGGGTCTTGATCCGAAATTTCTGGTGAACGTACAGCACAATCTGCCATCACCAGTACTTCGTTGTGAGTTTTTTCACTGTTCAATATTGCAATTTCTTCCTTTTGAATCTCATACATGCATTCGTTCGATTCTGTAGGAGAGGGCAAGCGCAAGCATGGCAACAACGCTTCAGTACCTTTGCACAGCTCCTGGAAACCACGCACAGCTCACTCCCACAATACGCAAAACCCATACAACTCCTGCCGTCGCGGCACAGCCAACTGCCCAATCTCACCAATGGTCCTGCCACAGCGCCTGCCACAGCTCCCGTAGCTCCCAATCCAAGACATAACATTGCTATCGTAATCTCACAGCGCACGACTCCCCAATGCAATGTATGGCAAACATCAAGGAACTCGGCATCTATCCAGCTGCATACCGTAAACCGTGAGAAGAACGTCACCAACTCAAACAGATCACCTGGTGCTCCAAATTCTTCATACCGTAGCCTTCAAAGTGGAAATATTGAATCGAGCACATATAACCTTTTTGAGCACACAGGCTGGATAGAATCTTCTGAGAAGTAGGTCCAAGATGAAACACCAAGAAAGCTGGGGAATACCTCCTTGCGGATACACGCATGGACGCTGCATGACCTTTTCGAGTCATTTTGTCCTCTTTGTAGGGTTTGGCAACCACCTTGTCATTCATTTCGAGTAACACAAAGAAAATCTCGTTCGCAAGAAGTCCGTGAATTTCTATGGACTTCGCTTGTCCGTACATGCTTTCGACGGCTTTCTGAAGTTGCAACTCAATATTCAGGTTCAGAATCCTTGGATCACCGCCATCATCATCGCAGATAAGCTCCTTCAATTTTGGAAGCATATAAAACTCCAGATCAGTGCTCAAAGATTCCAGAGTACACGGGGCAGCATCGATGCAGCAGTGGCGAGCAGCATCCCTTGCATCCAGTTTCCCAGTCCTAGGCACACAAATTGCAACATTACGATTCGAATTAAGGTGCGCACGCGAAGCAACAGTAACAAACACACCTCTTGCTGCACTGTGCCTGGGCATTCCCTGTTTCGCACACACATAATTGGATGCTGCGCTCTGTCGCTATCAAATGATGATCGCGTTTGTTTCCGCGGGTGTATATCCACTGCGCACATAGAAATGCACGTGGGTGATTTCAAATCGCCACTACCAACAGCTCCCAACGTCTTATGTACACTCGAGCTCTTTCTCCAGTAACCAATCTGCAGCGCAAAGTTTGGACATAGGATGAAGAAAACGACTATCGTTTCAAGAAAGTAGCTGATTGTACTACAGGGCAGATTCAGAAACCCACCTGTATATGTTGACAATTGTTTCGAATCCACAGGGATCTCGATCGATCTGAAGTGGCTCTTTCCGCGTCAGAGCATCGGGGCATTTCTCCACGATGTCCGCCAAAAGGGACCCCGGAAAACGGGCGATGTCCGCCTTGGCCATTTCGAACACTTTCCCTCCCACGTCCACCTTCAGCATAGGAGAACTGCCACGATCTGCGGGCCCTTGCGCTGGTTCCATGTCAGGCATTACATCTGGGGTGCCTCCAGCGGGAATTCGAGCCCAAAATTGAGCCAAAGATATGTCAACCCACCAGCGTTGCACGGCCCGCCTGCACAGATATGTCACCAACGTGTTCGACAGGAGAAAAGGCCCAATCTCCTGCGGCGTCATATCTCTATGGCGTCGCAGCACTCTGCGAAGTCACAGGTTGGGGATGGAAGAACGGGGGGTCATGGCACCTGCAGGGCTCCCAGTTCTCCCATTGACACCATGAGGATGCGAAGTCGCAGCCTCCTGCAACGCGGGACCTGGGCGACTTTGCAGGAAATTGGGACTCTAATGTCTGACAGACTTCGCTTGTTGCTCTGGAGGTTTGGGGATGGCAAGAGAGCAGGTCGCAAAGACAGCAGGCTTACGGAGATCTGAGCCCGCTGGTAAAGGTATCCAGCTTGACTGCATGCAGGGCGGCCTTCATGGGCTGTTTTCAGAAACTTGCAAGAGACAAGTGCGCATCTGCATTGATTCGCAGCTCGTTCCACAAACGCGCGATGCGATCGCACCAGAGGCTTCTGCCGCAGATGGCCAGCTGGCAACGGGGCGCAGTCCCCCGTGCCGATCAGCCACCACAGCTCGAGTTCAGGGCGCCGTCCCCTCGCGGCACCTCGAGGGAAAGGCGGAGCACTGTGCCATGCGCAGGGGGCTTATGCGCTCTTCCAATGATGGGACAGCGTCAGGCTGGCCGTGTGCCCCACGGCTCGTGAGGAGAAAGCTTCCGCCGTCGTGTCAAATCCACACTGCCAACGTCACAAAATCCCTATTGGGTGTGAGGGTACTGAAGGGTGCCAAAGCTATATCCCCGTCCGGGTGGTTCTGAAGGTGGTGGGAAGATCCACCTTGGAGGCACCCGATCGGATCGAATCGAATCGGATCGTACATATCGGAGCGTGTCAGGCATATGTCGCGAAGCTGCGCATGAATCCATTGCATTGTGTGCCGCCTTCCTGCAGGTCGCGTGAGGACAAGTAAAATTGGCGCATGAACGGCGGCTGCAGCCGACGGCCAGTCGCAAATGGAACTTCTCAGCAACTTAGGTAAATTCGCAACCTGTAGCTGCACGCAGCCCGTTCCCACGCATTCGAAGGGAACGATGCTTTGTGCCATCCAAAATTGTCCACGAGATCTTTAGTAATACGGATCGTATTAATTGGAGCGAGCGGCGCATGGCTTGTGAGGAGGAGGGATGGCCATCAGGTCAACGGAAGCATCCCTACCATCGTGCAACCTTCCTTCAATTTGTTTTATAGTTTCATTTATTTAAAGAATCAACTTTCGCCACCGGTCAAAAGCTAATGCAAGCCTAAAGTCTGATGATGGAATGTCGTCCACAAACCAGAATCAGTTAGCCTGTGAGACTAATCTGCTGCATTTTTTATCATTTTCTATTGTTGCCGTACTCGCCAAGCCAAATGTTCCCATATATCCTCGGTTGAATCGCACCAAACTATTCAAATTTAAGTAGCATTTCCGATGACCATGGTTATTTGCATATAGCGGTTTTCTATATACAACTTTCTAAATGATTTTGTTATTTTCTTGCTAAAATTATTTCCTTTGGAAGGAGATTTGAATTACTGAACTTGAATTAGAAAATTTAATCCTCTTCATTACCCAGTAGGTGATGTAGCTTTCGGGCTAACAAACAAACGTCAATTGCGTTCCGCACCTTCGCCTGTGTTTCCAAAGCTATTTGCTCGCGAGGCCTCTCAACACCAGAAAAAAGGACCAAATAACTCGTTTAGCAAAATGCGTTGAGTCTCAGTTCGTGTAGGAACGCGTTGTGCGGCCTGAGGTTGTGTTATTATCCTGTTGATAATTCTAAGCCTCGAAGCGCAGCAAAAACACGTGCTCACAAGTTTCGAATCGTGTTCACAACGTGTTCAGATCGTGCTTTAAATGTTCAGCCACCAAGCATCTTCAGGAAAACGTGTCGCACAGCCTTCAATTGCGTCTTTACTAGTCTTAATACAGTACTGGTACTTAGTACAGTACTAGTCTTAGCACAGTACTGTGCTTGCAATGTGTGTGCGACGTGTTGCCGGCTGTCGGGCCCATAGTCATAAGTAAAAAACATGTTGGCGGGGAAGTGCTGTGTCATGGGAGTGTTTCGAACGTGTTGTCGTCACGCCCACAACAGAGCAACATGTTGCACACTGTTCCATCATGCACATGTTGCGTCCACATGTGGAACCCGTGCTCAGACATTGATCTAGCTAGGAGGGGCCAGGCATTGAGGCGGGATGCCTGGCCTGGTGAGTTTAGTATGTTGTCACCATATGGTGCACATGCATGTGCATGATGTTTAATGGTGATTTGGGGAAGAAACTATTGTGAATTTGGTACGTTTAGCATCGCATGGATGCTGCGTTTAGAGGCCCCTCCCTCCCCTCTTTACATCAGTCCTTATTTTGCCACCCCTTGCAGCATTTAACGACACCGTATTGCAACACATCAAAACAAAACCATCACTGCTGTTCTGTGACACACCCCACAGTGCTACAAGGGTTAGTGCAATGCGCGGTCGCCTCATGTGTAGTCAGCCACTCCCTCGGCAGTTCATGCCAGCTGCCCCTTGTGATCGACAAAGCCTTTTTGTGGTAGCCGCGAAACTGCGGCACGCATTGCAGTCACCACCACGACGGGCTTTGTGATCGCGCCCAAGCTTGCTTGCCTTTACAGCACGGATCCCAACACCTACGATGCTTTACACTGGCCCCCTATGAACATGCTGTCAGGTGTTGTGCAGGTTACACAGTAAAACGACTACTTTGCGCGGTGAGCAGCACAAGTCTGATGGCAAACTGCTCTCAAATGCCTGCCGCCACTTACGCAGTGGTCACCAAGCAGGGAATTTGCACGCACATCATTGCAGCATCCACACGCCCACAATTGCATTTCTGCAATCTATTCAGAATTTCTTTTGTGATTCTTGCAAGAATCTTGCATATGTGCACCTCAGCAAATTGGCTGCGCCGCAGCAAGCGAGCCAGATTGCCAAGCCTTTGTGATTGACAAGCAGAGGGCTGCGCCCGTGCAATAGCGAGTAAATGCTTAGGTCTTACGTCAACAGGGTTGCAATCACGGCATCAGGCATTGAGTACTTCTCTTCGCATTTTCTTTCCTTGGAAACTGATGCACGGCTTCAGCATAAAAAATAACAGTTGCTTGCATGTGCTCTGGGCATCAGAGGTCTGCGTCACAATTTTAACGTGCATTTTCGGATGGCTGCAAGGCGTTCCAAATTCTTCGTCTTATTATGGTTTTATTCCAATTATGCAATCTCCTAGCGTCCGTGGCTTGAACCGCTTCCCCCCCTTAGTGTCCATTTGACGCTGAGCGTAAAATTTCTCATGTTGTCTTATTAAGGGAAACGCTGGGGTTACTGACCGCACCAGCTCGACAGCTGGGCCGAACCAATTGGTTTGAAAGAGTTTATCAATACGCTTATTGAAAACAACCGTACGCTGAGGCATGACATGTTGATCACCACATAAAGACATACTAATACGCAAATTTACTAGACATTTATAATTTATTTTACATGCCAGCACTCATTCATCACTACACATTTGGTAAAAAGCGGTAAACCACAGCCCTCCCCCTCAAAATGACGGGCGCAATGCATGCACGTCGTTTGCTTGAAAGCGCCTATTCATTTCCCTACAACTAGGTCACTCGGCTCCACCACCACTCCATCCGTGTCACCTATTAACTCCCCGAGGTCGCGGCCCCACCTGCCAAACTCCCCCTCCATGCGCATCAGCCCCTTGATCACCGTCTTCAACACTCGGTCCTTCGGCCCCCGCTCCCGCACGCCCAACGCCACCTTAAACTTCTCGACCCTTCCAATCTCTACCCTCTGCCCATCCCCAATTGGCGGAAGTCCCCCAGAAGCCAGCTCAGAAGCCGCTGCGAGCCTCCCATCGGAAGCTGCCCTCGAAGTTGTTGAAGAAGCCGCTGCTGTGGCACACCGACGAGAAGCTTCCCACCCCCTTCCCTCCTGCAGCGCGTTGCCGAGCAGTGTCGCCATGAGGTCAGCATGCGGCAGCACGACGCCCCTGATTGCATCATCGTCCGCCATCTCGTTCAGGGTCAGCAGGTGCAGCAGCGTGTCCTCCAGCTCCCCCCTCAGCGCTGCACAGTACCTAAGAGAACCAGAACTTCAGAAACCAAAGCACCTAGCCAAACTGGCCACCATTAGAAAACACCATGTTTGCAACGCCAACTGCGATTGCCATTCGACATTAGTTCACGCCATCACAGCTACATTCGAGCAATCGCGATCGCTGTGATGGTGCCAGTTGGTGTCAATACGGCTTCACCACTGACCCCGCAAAGTGGCATTTTCTGCCACTGTGCACCACATTAGTATACTTCACCTGAAATTAGGAAAGCTCGCATCCTCCGTGGACTCTCTGCCTTCCTCGCCTTGTCGCTCGCCATCGCTTCCCCCAACCGAACTCGATTGTATCGATCCAATCGGCTCTGCCTGTGGCCCGGATGCCAAAGCCTCCAGCCTGGACAGGATCATCCCCAACACTCCTGCATAGGTGGCCCCAAAATGCCGCCGCTTGGGCACAGCCCCTATTGCTGCTGCCGCATGAGTCTGCACCTTGAAGTTTCCGCTCTCGCAGACAAGGGCCCCAAGGCGAGCCAGGATGGGCTCTAAGATATGGGAGGCATGGGCGGCTTTGAGGGCTGACGGGTTGGCGGCCATCAGGCCGGCAGCGTAGCACGAGTTCCACTGCACCTTGGCACTGGCGGCGGACATGCCAGAGGTCAGGCAGCGCACGGCAGGGCCCAGCCAGGCATGGGATTCCGGCAGCTGTGGATCAGCTGCGGAATCAAACTTGGTAGAAGCTCCAGATACTGAGGCGTTGCCTTTGCGGTTCCCATCCTCATTAGCTGGGCTATTGATGGAAGAGTCTGAAAGATCTGGAATCTGATTCTGGGTCCGGACTCTGGAAGATTCAGACGAATCCTCTTGGCAGCCGGTAGCTTGAAAAGCTGCTCTGACGCCGCCGGGTTCGTGGCCATCTGATTTTTGGCCATCACGACTTTTCTCACAGGTCCCTGAGGCCTGTGCTCCAGGCTCATGACTTTCCCTGCAGGTCCCTGAGGTCCGTGGGCCAGTGGGCCCAAAGACAGCAGCTCCCAGGAGGTGTCCTATCGCCCGCACAGCATTGGCCCTGACCTTTTCCGAGTCGCTGGCTGCAGCGATGGCCGGGGCAGCCAAAGTGGCCAGGTCCGAGGCAGCGGGGGAGATGGGGGCTTCAGCGAGGCGCTTGTGGGCAGCTGCGAGGGCATCACACATATTGGCAAGGGCCCAGGAGGCGCTGATGCGGACGGCCAGGGTGGTATTGGAGAGGCAGGACGTGATCACGGACGCCATGCTCGGGAACATGTCCTACAGAGGCAGGCAGATGGCCTCAAAACAGGTACCAGAATGGTGACAAAATGCTCCTATGGGACATACCTCACTATTGAGTCCTGCACAGTTGGGCGCACAGCAGACGCCTAACTCAGGCCCTGTACGTCCAAACGCCCATACACTTCTCAAGTAGAGGACACAAAAGACGTTGAGGTAACATGGGAACAGAGCATTCTAGAGAGCCAAATCTCACAGTCGTCTTGACCATTTTTCACCATTATGAAAGTGGACTGAAGCAAGCACCTGCAGCTTTTCCCATCCCCCCATTTCAAAGGAGAAGAAAGTAAATACTTGAATCAAAACCAAGCATTGAACACGACATGAAACACGATTATCATACTTGAATCAAAACCAAGCATTGAACACGACATGAAACACGATTATCATCTCCAGGAATGGCACAACGTCCGCTAACCACACAAAAACCTTGCTGAATTCCTCACAGCAAGAACACATGTCCTAATGCAGCTCCAATGTCTGTTCTTATTCACAACAATGCGGCAGCCTTGCGTTTGTGCACCTGCTGTCCCAGCACACAGTGATGGGTCACGAGGCTCCCGATGGCACGGCAGGCGCCACACTTCACAGATGCCGCTGCGTCCCCGCCTCCGCTGTCGACAACCTTTTGCACCAGGTCCCTAAGGTCTGATGGGGGGAGGGTCCCCAGGGCCCAAGCCCCAGCAGCCCCAGCTGCTGCCAGTGCGGCCGTCCGGACAGGCCCAGATCGATGAGTCAGAGCGGGTGGCAGGATGACAGAAACAACCTCCAGCCAAAGGGGTGCTGCGCCATCACACTGGAGCAGAACAAGAAAAGAAGAGTGACAATAAAGCCATGAAACATATGCACCAATATCAAAAACAACAAGTAGTGCTTCATCATTGCTATTTCGATTATTTTTTGTGATGAATGCTGGTGCGAATTGTAAAGCAGTTGCAATTACAATAATAAAGCAGTACTGAAAGGGCAAACCACGGCTCTTTCAAGCTTTTGACTCATGGGAATTGATCCAGTGGCAAGGCACTGGGATGCGCTGCATGCACAAAGTACAAGCAATGCATGGACCACACCATTTTTTCCAATCAGCGAGGAGCGAACTGCTTGTGCAAAGCACCAGTGCCAAATAACACCAAAGACACAATCAAAACACTTGCAACGCGATTGGTTCATTTCCATTTCGGTCTGATTTGCTTGCGAACTAGAATATAGTTCACAAGCAAGTTCAATTAGTTCGTATTCACATAACAAAACGCGCCGCATAAAACAACGTTCAACTATTTCGCACTCTTGATGCACGATTTTTGATCCATGTAAGATGGCCACCTCTTGGACAATGAGCGCCGCATTCAACACGCACCTTTGCAATAAAATCACTTGAAGTCAGGAAACACAAAACAAACTAATACATTATATATAAACAATATCAACTTGCAATAGAAAGCAATGCAATTAGCACCGTGTCCAGCAATCGGCGATACAGAGAGTTCCACCTATTCCCAGCGCTTCAGCGGAGACTTCAATACTGGATTCGCCCAGCAGCTTGTTCCACCTGTTCCTTGAGGCCCGCGTCGCCACTGCCGCCTCCCTCCTCTTTCCCGCCAAAGGCCAGCAGCGCTCCCACGACCCTCAGGGCGTTTTGGGCCGATTTGCCATCCGCAGTGAATGCCTCCGCTCTGTTGTGATTTCCCACCGCAGTCCGAAGCAGCTGAGACACCTGCAGCCACCTGCCTGCCCGAGGCGCCAATCTTGCGCTCAAGTGCTGTACAGCTGCTCATTGCCATTGTATTAATGCGTTGTCTACTACAGTCATACTGCATGTAATTATGCTGTTGTGCAATGAGGTGTTTGCCGCATCCTGGAGGCTCCACAGCACCACAAAGGTCGACCATACCGTCCAATGTGCAACACAACACACGCCCAATTTATGGCATACAACTGATTAAATGCAATATATTGGATTTGAACAAGATTCCAAATCAAGCATGAGTGCATTTTCGCGATCCTTGTCTTCCTGCTTTGTTCGAGCGCCTTTATCAAATGTACATGAGAATAGTCCTGTATAGATGGCGGAGCCGCTGTACACCTGATCACACCAACGGCAACAATTCACGCAATTAAGTTGCACGTGACGACAATGCAGCCACAGCCGATGGGTGGCACATTCACGTGACAGAAACCGAACGAAACTGGACTGTCCTCGCCAGCATGCAGCGCAGAGCAACATCCCCCGGTTTCATTTCTACCTTGCAGGAGTTCAAAGTAGTGGCTGGCCACCACGGCAAGCACAGCAAGGGCTTCTGAGCAAACGGCAGCCCGCCCAGCACCAGCTACTTCCACGAGTTCATCGACGAGGCCCTTGTCGCCCCGCCCGCCATGGCTGTGGTCTGAGCAGACTGCAGCAGCAGCCGCTTTGCCGTCCTGCGAGAGATTGCCGGAGCACTCATTTAGGAGAGCAGTGCAACGCTTAGTGTACTTTGGCGTTGGTTGACAGCCAACAATGTACCATAGCAAAATACTACAATAATGACACTGACAGCTGATAGAATAACATTGTTATTCTGCAACCCTGTTTCCAGAAAAGTGGCAGCACAACTCAGTAATCTATGGTACTTGTTTGTAACACTTTTGTCTCCGAGGTTGTAATGTCATGTATTCCAATGTATCAACTTCGCCTTAAATTGTGTCTGCACTACAAGTTGTAGCCAAAGGGTTGCCCCTTGGTCAACTGACATTCAGAGCTGACAGTTGAGTTTGGGTCTTAATCCATTTTAATCTACATTTTGAATTTTTTTTCCACTCTCCGTACGACCCGCCCTGAAGTGGGGGGCCCCCGTTTGGGGTTGTCCTGGGGGTCTTCCAAAAGATGGACATGCAAAGATAAGCAGAGTACATGCAAAAAAAACAGTGTGCATACATACAGGGCAAAAATATATGCACACATGAATGCCGAAAAACACACGCTGCCCTCGGGGCCGCGCTTCCTCCTGCACTCCTTTTTCTCCCCTTCGCTGTTGGCGGCAACGGGGCCATGCCAAAGAGATCCTTCAATTAATGGCGGGATGCCCAGGCAGGCCGCGTGGCTGATCGGTCTTGGCAGCTGATGTCGCAAAACTAGCCAAAGACTGGGGAAGCGGCTGCGGTTTTGACATGCGCTGAAGGACAGGACAGTTGGCTTCTGGTGCTTTCGAAGATTCAAAACTCTGTACAAAATAAGTTGCGTATATCCACGTCTATTATTATTTTGCCAGTGTTCACAACGGCCACAGAAAACCGTGACTCTGAAGGCATGTGGTACCGTGCGATTTCCACCACAATCTTTTTGTTGAAACTGCAGGCCATTTGTAGTCAGCGCACCCAGACGCCAGGCCCGAACACTTAAAAATGCCAAAGATGCTAGCACAGTGACTACACCATCAATGTACTGTGTTGCTTCCCCAACCTGCCTGCACACCTCGATGGTGTCAGGTTCGCCGGATAGGTTGCGCCGCAAGGCCGCATTTGGGAGGGCTGCTGACAGCATCAGGCGCAGCACGGACAGGGCGGCAGCCTCCGCTGCCCGTTCGCGGTCGTCCATCGATTGCAGGCGATGCCAGCACCGGGTCACCACCTGTGGGGGGCGGGCAACGATGCTCAGCGAACGAAGCTCCCATTACCCTCCTTTAGAAAAGGGGGTACAATAATAAAAGGGAGAACAATAATACGCAGTACATTAATAAACTTTGTACTGCTTTTTTCCCAAAACAATGTTCCCTTTCAGGCTCAGGTGGTGCAAGCAAAGTATTGCAAAATCTGAGCCTCACACCACATTTTAGCGGTCGACCTGATGGCGGGGGTGTTGGCGTGTTTTCGCTGAGCATTGTGAGGCCACGCGCAGGCCGCTAGAAAGCTGGCATTTGTGACAGTTTAAAGTTCAGTAGAGGCACGCGACATGATCACTATGCCGTAATTTGATGTTGCCTTTGAAGATACATGCATTGATTCATTCATTCATTCATCAGTGGCCCCTGGTAGGCATGGTGGCCACCAACAGCACGGCAGGGAGACCGTGCTGCGACAGTGGGGCATGCGCACTGTGTTCCACTATTCGGCGGGCGTTTGAAGCGCAACAACCCGTGAAAAGCGGTGAACCAAAGGTGGAATCTTTGCTGCGAAATCGGGCATCAGCAGCGTGGCCATGAGCACGGGTTTCCATCATTGCGGAGTGGAAACAGGGCATTCTTAGCCAACTCTCGCCAGTTTCAATTTTTACTACAAACGACAACAAAAAAACATACCACTATTTGAAATTGCGTTGGCAACAAAAAGAGCAGGTGCCTGCTAGGACCATCGCTGGAGTAACGCCATGCAAGCAAGCTCCTACAAAAGTCAATCAAGCAATCAACAATTCAAATCTTGGTCAAATAATTGATTGATTGGCTCATTGGTTCATCGACCACTTAAGCGAACGACTGATCAATTCAATGAATAGCTGATGGGCTGACAGGCAGATTGATGGAATGTGCCCTAATTCCAATGCCTACCAGCCAGGCTGGCATACCAACCAGGCTGGCTGAAACAGCTAAAGATGGATTGATGAAGCGATCGACGGTTTTCTTGACTTTGTTTGTGTCAAGCGCTAGATTTCATTGAGATGGACACTGTTTCGCTGGAGCAATACAGGAAACTGACCACTAACTCCTTGCCTTGTTATGCACAAATGAGCGGTGTGTTGATGTAGCAGTCAATTACCTTGGAAACCTGGATGGGCAGATCTGCTGGAAGGCGGTCGTAGTGCACGGACGACACCAGTGAGGCTAGGGCGCGCAGGACCGCCAAAATGACGTTCGTCCTGGTCTCCTGTCCCAGGGCGCAGTGCAGACCCTCATGCAGTGACAGAATCATGCGGCCAAGAGAAACTGACAAGGATGTGAAGCTCCTGTCGACAGCCCACCCAAACGTTGACGTTGTGGTACCGGTATGTACACCCCTTGCGCGTGTGAACATATCCATGCATGCATTGCTTTTGTGGCGTGGATCATGTAAATGTTTCACATTAAGGGCTTTGCACGAATATCTGGTGCAAATGCAACGTTGAGTTTGTAAGTGACTCGATTGTGTGTCGAATCGTGCGAAAATGATCCAATCTTGTTTGGGTACTGAAAATCGTAAAGTACAACAGCAAACCCAAACGAAACATGGCAAAGTTGGACAAATCCGTGCAATCTTAGTCGTGTTACTGTGAACTGTTCATTATCGATAGTGTTCTGCCGATTTCGATGAATACAAGACAGGCGTTCACCCGGCCAACTCGATTCTGGCATTGCTGGAAGCCACAGTGCTGATGCGAGCTGCACAGAACCTCGCTGCGAACATCGTCATTCACAGCGGGAGCCGCACAGCACTTCACCATGAGCTTCGCTGTTCACTGCCGGCAACGCACCCACCGGCCAAGGGGATGTGTGCTGGATGAGTCATCCACCTTGGCGACCGCCAAGAAGGAGCGTTGCTGGCGGCCTTCAAGTAGCACGCCGATCGTTTGGGCGCTTGCTGCTCGCACCTGAGTATCCCCACACAACGCTGGTAAAAACTTGCCCAAAGCTGTTAATTTACTGATGTTTTTCCCATTCTTCCATTTTAATTGTTGTTTATGTAATTCATTCTTGAATCTGCTCAATGCACATCCTTTTAAGGACGGCTTCAGTTGCCCGATTTCGTCCCATGCCGGTGCATGTTGCATGTGGTAGCCACAAGTTACACATGTTATTCAGCTGCCACCACAAAAATCATTATTGCTACCATTACCGCCATTGCTTCCCGCCATTTCGTCAATTACCACTCTTGTGTGAGTTCTGTACGAATACTGTCAATGCAACACGATTGTGCACGTGTTGAAAATGACACAGAAGGGATGAATTCCTTGGATTGCACCGCTTGAATAGCCGTGAATATCTGCAAATGGCCATATGGCTATGCATAGAATGGCACCATGGCATGTGATCGGCAGTTATGAGCCAATGCAGCCGAATGCAAGCATCTGCCAGATACCAAGCGGTGCCGTTGGCTGCGTGAGGTATCTGTGCTGGCAAAAATAACAGCCAATCTTTGAGCGATTCAAATTCCAATAAGTTAAACGAGATCTCATTTGCATCTATGATAATGGATCAAACAAACAAGGATAGCCCGTGCATGAGCAAGTGCAATATCAGTTGTGTCATATTCTGGACTGAAATATGGCATACTATAGGTAATGACAGCAATTTTCATGGTACAATTCAATTATTTCTGGAGCAATTCTACTTGCTGCATGGTTGTTGTGCTCAACGTCCGTTGATTGCGCTTGAGCACCAACTTTTCAATATTAGGCCCATGCAGTCCCAATATTTCATTGTCGTATATCGCAACATATCCTGCCTGCCTTATGCCAGCATTGCTGTTATCACCGATGAAATTTGGAGCCAAAAGCACATCTCAGAAATTGGCCTTTTCTAATACGATTTCAAAAGCCAAGCAATGCGTTTCTCTTTCATCACTAAACTCCCATTCTTTTATCAAGTCACCGCGACTAAGCATGGAATGAAATTGCCCCCAACATGGCGCAAACAACACCACCACTACCATTAGCGAAGGACGTTGAAACAGCATTATCAAGTCATCACCAATGTCAGTTTTCTTGTTAGTATCTCGCCTTTTGCTGTGGGTCGTACAGCAGCACGGTCAGTAGCGTGGGCGTGTGCGGCCACCGCTGCAGCGGCTGCCTGCTGGGAAGCAGCCTCATCCAGTGCTGGTGCAAGCTACGGCCGTCGCTCTGAGCGCAGACCTGCAGCAGGCTCAAGGCGGCCAGGCGCACACGGGAGGACTTGAACCTGTGCAGCAGCAGCCACAGTCAGCCGTTATTTGCCATTGGTTTTGCCAATCATCGTAGCCACAGTGTGCTTAATTTGGTGGTGGTATGCAATAAGTTGGTGATGCACTGGCGTTGGCGCATGTCAGCGCCAACGTTTGCAAGGGATGTGTGAGACGCATAAGATGAGATGAAAGGACATGAAATTGGTTTTTCTACTTACTTATTCATGTTGCGAATGTTTATTCAATGTGCATTGGCAGCATAAGCATGTAAGTGTGGCACGCATCACAGCGCCCTTTCAGACGCATGTCCCACAGCCCAGTACTTCAGCATCAACGTGGTCGCCAACCGACCCTCTCGTACTTTATTAGCCCACAGTGGCCAATCGGTCCCAATTGCATTTTAGCAGTGCACACAGTGGCCAATGGGCCCCATTGTACACTAGAAGCCCACATAGTGCACTCCTCTTCGCACCTGTCCGCGGATGAGCGCCCTGGGCTGCCGTCTCCGTCGCTGGCGTCGCTCTCCGAGGCGCTGGACGTGCTGCTGCTTTGGCTGCCGCGCCGCATGTGCGGAGGCGTGTACCTGCGTATGGGCCAGGGCATTTCAGATGGATTCCATTTAATTGTGGTGAGGAAGGCAGGCAGGGTGGAGGGGTGGCCACCCCTGACTGGGCCCCATAAGCTGAGTACACAGAAATGGTTTACAGCGGAGCAAAAGGACAATAGGGATTCTGTCCCTTACTTCCAGTCTGTTCATCAATGTCCTTAATGCAATTCCTCATGCCTCATCCTCTATTTGGGCGTCCAGCTGTTGATAATACTCGATCAGTTCTAGTTACAACAGCGGGAGACATGAAATCATTGCAGTTGTTATTAACGTTACTGCTACTGCTACCATTATAAGTATTTTTACATGGATGTCATTCCTAGAGTTGTCCCACGGCAACGAACCTTTGTTGCTACTGATTGTTTGCCTATGTGTTTCATTGTCCTTCCCTCGGATGGATTTGTTGTATTTCGTTGCAAGGCATGTAAGACTACTTTCCCATCAATGGATGTGCCCGTGGGCGCATCTTTGGTTTCATCTCCTCCCTTGTCTTCCCCCAACACTGACAGTTGGCCAGTCGGACCAATCCTTTGAGAAAATTTGGCACAAGCAAGTACTGTAACGTACTGAGCCTTATTCCACATTTTCCCTGAAGCCTTGGCCTGCACTCCTAGTGCAGCGCATGTGTACTTTGCATGCACAGCAAACAAGACAACGAGGTAAAAGCAGCCAGGGAGTGAATGAGCCAAATCTAGCTAAAAGAATAATAGCAGTGTATATATGCGGTAATGAAACAGCTGCTTGGATGAAACAACGCATGATGACGGGGACCAAAACGATTTGGATGTGCATATGCCCAACGCCGTTTGCAAGATGCAATGCCTCCGTTTGGTCCCCTGAAGGCCAAGTATGAAGCGACGCAAACGCAGCACAAAAATGCGTGCATGTACTTGTTATTCGGTGTATGGTACTCGTTACGTTGGCACATTTGCATTAAATGCAAATTTACCACGTGCAGCAAGTGCAACATGAATGTGAAGCGAGGAAACTGGCGCCTACCTGGGCCCTGGGGACCCGGACCGGGGCTGGGAGTGCGGTGCAGGGGAGGGGGAACCAAGCTGCTGTGGAGGGCGAGAATACATCGACTGGCTTGCGCCATATTGGAATAAGATGGACAGGCACTCCATCATTATCGGCACCTGTGGCAAATGAGCGCCTTTGCCCTGCAGGCACAGAAAATCCCTCGAGATATTCGATTTCGACTTGTTGATCAAATGAAATAGATCAAAATTATAAGTAAATAAGTTCACAATTCCATTTCAGACGTTTTGATCGCCTGTTTTCTGCTGAGCACCAGCCGCTTGGCTGTCCTTTTGCAATTCAGCTGCCAACAATTTTTTCGATTTTCACCACGTTTGGGTTCGAGATTTTGTGCCGCCTGTTGCTCTAACATCCATCTAATGCACGAAATACACATTGAAAAGCAAGCTGACGCTTACCTAGTCGTTTGATATCTTGTCAACGCGTGTTACATGTATTAGATGTAAGGGGGCATGATCCCCATGCTGTTGCTCACTCTATCACAATGGGCGCTTATGGCAGATGGGCGCCCTTCTCCTCAGAAGAGAAACACCTGTATTTCAGCTGTTGGTTGCTGATTCCTTGTTAAGTTACAAATATCAGTGGGTTGATACACAAACGTATCAACACATGTATGTATATGTACTCAATATGTCAATGATGGAGCTGCATTTCAGTTTATGTCTGCTTACAGAATTATGGTAAACAGAATTATGAAGTTGCACATTATCGTATAGTTATACACAATGATAAAATGTACTTGCATACAATTCATATACTGTATTATTTATATTACATATTTACATATTTATTCTATATCTCTTTATGCGCTATTCAGAACAAGCTGTGATGTTTCAACAGTGTGACTGTGATGCTGTGATACAATGTTTGTGGATGTTGTGCTGGTTGTCCACCGTACAACATGATACATCATGTTACAAATCGTGAATGTAGACTGTGCTGTAATGTTGGGCCATCATATACGTCATTGTCATCGGGCAATACAAGTTGTTGCACAACTGACACCATGGCGTCCAATAGACTCAGCATCTCGTGGGCAGCGTACCTCTGCCACCAGGGCAGCCAGCAGCCTCAGCAGCTCGCAGTACATTCTGCATGCAGCGCCATCCTCCAGGGGACCACCTTGGCACTGCACGTGTCTCTGCAGTACACCAACTGTACCGGAAAGTACTGCCTCGTTCTGCCTGGTCCCTGGGGGACCGTTCGCAAACACGAGGCCAAGGGCGTGGAAGGCCGCCTGGCACGCCAGGTGCGGCGACACCATGGGGATGCCAGGAGTCTGAGGGACGAAAACACAAACAAGAGTGCAGCATAGCCTAAGTTTTTGAGGGTTCAGTCGCATTGGTTGAAAATAGCGAATCTATGAAATTTGTGAAACACATGTAAACATGTGCATCTGGCATGAGCTTTCTCGCATGAAAACGCGAACAATGCACAAAAATGCGATAGGGTGGGGCGCAGCTGCATAAATGCGCAGATATAATTGGCCATGATTCGGTCTCGCTTAGCACTACTTGAACCACCAATGCGCGATTCTCAGCAATTCGACACCGCCAAAGCACCAACAGAACTGTGTAACATCATTTCCTGGAATTGCTTCAGGGACACGCTTTGCCATTGCGAAAGGAAGAAAGAGAAATGGAAATCACAGTAAAAATCGTCCCCTTCGGTTGTGAAAAAAAGGTGGAAACGTGGAAATCTGGCTGACGCCGATATGCCAATTGTTACCTTGTGGGAATGGCCGTCATCTCCGGACGATATGGAGCCATACTGTCTCAAGTAGGTCAGCAGCACTGATGTCACAAGGCTCGCAGTGTCGCCGTTCACCTGCATTGCCACCGTTTCATCGTTAGCTAGGATATAGCGAGGTCGTGCTCTCACTAGTAATCAAACATACAGCAGATAATTGACGCTTCCATGTTCTGGAATGAAATGACCCTTTTCGGTCATGGATGCCGCAGTTGCACCTGCCACTGAGTGAGAGAAAAAGGCATACCTTATACAGAGACGTTTTTAGAAGGGGGTTTATGAGGTTAAAGCAACATCCACTAGGAAAAAAAAGGGCAAAATAGCACGTGTTCAAACGTGTACAAAGTTTACGGGTTTGTGTTATTTTTGTGTTCTTAGCGTGTAGAACTTCGATGAAATGTGTTTTATGTGTGTTCGCAAAAGTGTTATTTGGCCTTTTTTTTCTAGTGATTATGATGCCCCGAGCGAGCACACTACAAAAGCGCACAATGCCCAACCAAAAACTGAGCAATGGATAAGTGAGGCAGATTTCTCGTCGGAGTGAACCCCCATGCTTCCCGACCAGCCGTGACAATTGCCCGAGTATTGCCGGCCTTGCCAATACATCGCGTCCGAGACCCAGAAATGCCAGACACAAGTGTGGGGCCCTTCATGTGGACTCTGAGGTGCAGCAAGGATAGGCCTGCCTACACCACTCAGGCTCTAGCCCAACGACCAACACCCATCACAACAGCCAGTCTGCAGAAATGAGGCCTGTCGCTGCTTTTGGCCATCGCTGATTTCTGGAAACTTCTGAAAAATCTAGTGTGCAATGGCGCGTCAACATATCTGGGTTCCCCACAGTGTTCCTGTTTGCTGTGAATGAAACGAGACTGCACTGGCAGCAGCAACACAATCCAATTTGTTTTGTTCACAGACGTCACCAGCAGTCGGGATTGGAAAGCTGCAAACATAGATACAACTTAATGGAACATCATTGTCTTTTTTATTTCATTGCTTCTATTGGGCAATTAACCTATCAGGCGAAAGGGCAGGCTTGGTTTTTACGTTAACGTTTTTTTACGTTTTTACTTTTATGTTTTTATGCGTAAAAACGTAAATTTGCAAAAGGGCCTATTTTTACGGCTATTTTTACGTTTTCACGGGTCCCTTCGACACCTAGGTTACACGATGAAAGTTGCGTACAATGATCAGTGCTCCGCCATCTCCAGCACCCGCAGCACAATGTCTACATCGCCCTTGGCAAGGGCGACGATGGGGTTTAACAAAAACTCGTTTTCTGCCCCTTCCAAAGCGTCTGGCTGCCACTCTCCGGACTCCGCAAGTCTGCATGCACTGTGCTTACGTACGCCAGGCAGGTTTTACGTTGTATTTACGTGTATTTACGCATTTTTATGCATAAAAACGTAAAACTGTTTTTACGCTTAGAAACGTAAATACGATCAGTTTTCACGGCGTAAAAACCAAGCCTGCAAAGGGACAACGATTTGTTGTGCTTTGACAAATGCAATCCACTCTTCGTGGACAATGCTCACCCACAGCAATTTGGTAATACAGTACTCGTGCTCGTATGACCATCGTTACAAAATAACTACTGCCATCATGATTACTTCAGCGTTGTTGCATTGTTGGAACTCAAAATCACGATAGATGCCCCTGCACCTACCCTGTCCCCGCAACTGTGCACCACGAATCCGAGCGTCCAAGCAGCTTCATTGGCCAGTTCCGAGCACCTGTGAACATCAAACAGCTTTCTAGATCTCGATGTCCAGATCCCAGATATTGCGGAATTTCTGGACGCTTAGGCGTGTTGCTTGACTTTGAGCCCCAGGAAATGAACCCAAGCTTCCCAGCAGGCAATCCTAAGATTATTAATCACCACAATATGTGTGCACATACAGATATTCATTAACTATTGTCGCGCCCCTATTTTGCCACTATCAAACAAGTACATTTGCGCACACCTGCGAAACTCCACCTCCCCCCTCGCCCACTCCGTCAGCGTCCCACACAATGACGTCACTCCGGCCACTGAGAGCACCGTCTTCTGTGCGCGCTTGTCCAGCAAACAGGACAAGATCTGAGCCGTCAGAAGGCAGCGTCGGTGCCTGAAGTACAGAGAGTGCAGCACCAGCGTGAATTCCTGTTGCTGTCACCATTATTGGGACTCGCTGTTCCAGCAGGCTCATTGTCTTATTGGGCCCTGCTCAAGTAAAAAATCGGCCAAAATACACCGTTTGAACCATGTAAAATCGTGTAAAACCCTGCCAAAATGTGCAAAAACAGTGTACACTCACTCAATCGGTACTACACTCTTTGGTCCCATTTTGGTACGATAAATACACGTTTTAGCCCCAATTTTTACACGATTCTCAATCGTGTTGCATGGTGCACGATTTTCGAAACCGTGTATATTGGCCTTTCTTATCAGTGCTATTTCAGCAGTTAGTATTTTCAGCCCGTTATTCGGGGTGCACTGACTATTTCACGGGTCTTTATATAACCATGCATAGGCATCCCACACCCCAGAAACCGGCTCCCTTGCACAGTGGACAGCGCATGCCCCCAACAGGGACTGTGAATACAAGTTGGAGAACTGGTTGTAAACAACCAGCAATCGGGCTGTAAAACACCCAAAGCGGCGTGGAAACACAGGCTGCAAGAAAAAGCTGAACGTCAAAAAACGGACAGCAAACAGCTTGATCTCTAAGTACTGCGTGGCGACAGCACATTTTGCCACTTGGATGCTGCAGTCATGGGCATACTTCCAACGATGGATTGCTGTTTACATAAAAGTCTACAAATACAAGCAAAATGGACTGGAAGGTGGAAAGCAAAATATTACATCACTTGCAAGCCCGTGTTTAGCACAGTTCAAAGTGCTCACCTTTCAATCTCATCACATTGAGTCAATGCATTGGTCACACAGCTCACAATGAGAAGAATGCCCTCTTCTACCTGCAACAGGAAGCAGTCCACCTCATATCAAAACAATCACAAACATTGTCTGGCACTGCATATAGCTTACAGAGCTTTGGCACACATTTTCAGCAAATGAGATTCACAAACGTCCAACAACCTTCACTTCCAGATATGAAACTCATGAAGATCATTCTCGAGTTTCGAGTTATCAGGGCTTAGGTTTTGGGGGCCCTCACAACCTCCACGACCTTCATGGCCCTGCTTGACCTTCATATCCTGAAAAGATGTGCACCAGGCAAAACTCGTTCGAACCATTTTGGAACTGTGCACATTTTGTCAGGCAACGCCTCTTTACATTTGCTGCATGTGCTCCCGGGCACAGGGAAGAGAGAGTCAAGGGTCTTTCTACAATCGAGCCCCAGCCATGTACATATGAGACAAATAAAACATCCAGACTCACTGGGCATGGATGAAGTTGTATCCATATTGTTATGATCAACACCATCCACACTCTTGATGACAATAATATAAACTCCTGTCAAAAACCAATGTGCACAGCATTGCAGGAGTCCAAACCATCTTCTCTCTTTGTTCAAACACTGGTGTGCACATCTCGTTTACATTCTCTCCAGGAATATGTCGCTTTTTCAGCAGCTTCACAGCAGTAAACGTGTGTCTATGCCCCATGCTTTCCATACCTCGCCAACAACAGAATTCTGTCACAGAATCACAATGGTGCAACCCTTGGATAATAGGCATTCACAGCCTGGACTTTGCCAAGCACATATTTCATCCACTGAAGGATGACTTAATGCATCTGTCAAAGCAGCATGAAAATTGCACACTGATACTGTGCGCCTGCTGAGTTCACAGCAGGGATGTTTTGGTAGCACACTGGGACCTCACAATGCTTGGCAAAGGCACACCCACCTCGTGTGATGGGAGTCCCAGGTGTTCCAATCCTGCTGAGGCCAGGTAACCCAGTGTGTCGGCCAGCCTGCCATCCCCATGGGCAGCCTTCACAACAGCAGATGTGGTCAGTGAAATGGAGCGAACCCAGGGCAGCCACCCTTCCACAATAAAGAAATGAAATAGAAGAAACGAACTAAATGAGGAAAAGAAAGGGAAAATAAGGCATGGAATTAAGAGTCCACACGAGTTTGCATACAATTGCTTGGTAACGTCCGTCTAAGCATGTATGCTACCTTGACACCCTGCGTCTAGACACTTCTTACTAAGTCAAAGCACAGAACAGAGCATCCAATTAGTTGCCCAGCCTTCTGCTGATTCGCCTAGTTTTTGTTGCAGTCTCTCTTCCCAAGCCATGAACCATACTGCTGAAAGGGCTTCAGTAAACAGGGGAGTGGTCTGCTCTTATGGAGCGGAAGCCCATCAATGTTTGGTCAGCAGGGGCACCCGCTGTCTGTTAGGGCTCTCTCTTTTGAAATGATTGTTGTCTCAGGAATCACTTTGCTGTGTCCTTCAGGCAAAATGCCCAGGGGTGAATACGCAAATCTTTTTTGTTTGACCCTTCCGTGCACAGTTTGCATTTCAGCCGTCTCGGAACCATTCTTGTATATGGAGTTGTGCCTACCATCGCCTGCACAGTTGCATGGGCATTGTTCTATAGTTGTTGGACAAAATACAATCACCAGATTCCAAAATGGAGTATCCACACCATCCGTTCCTCATGATGCACAGGCGAGTGTCTTTTCCAAGTCTTGTGAGGTTCTTGCAATCTGCCATGGAACTGCTGCTGTTGGATGATCTGAACTCAGCAGTGACACTGAACAATAGCAGTCTGCAGTATGCCTTGTAGTTGCTGTCAAGAGGGCCGTTCGTTGGGCTGTAGGCCAGGTGACATTTCAATTGGGCGATGAAAACGGTGCAGGCCGCATTGTCAACACGATGGAAACATGACACTCGATGGGGCTTTCCCCAAAATGAAACTCTCTGCAAGAATTTCTTCCACACAATGGAAGATAGAGCAGACGTCTTCAAGTGCAACTCTGAGCCATTGAGCAACACGTCCCCCAGCACAGCACGATGGTACTTTTACTCAAACGTGTCAGCGCATGATGGACAGACAAACGTTTGGGATCTGCATTTTCCGGGTGTCGGTCCATATTGTGCCTACATTGTGTCTATACCTGCGGCCATATCACCGCTCATCGCTTGCTAGGTGCAAGTGTTCTGTTTCCTCTTGCTAAAGCACAGGCACCACGACGAATTTAGCTGCAGCTGTGACGGCACGATCGCCGTGGCCGTGGTTGTTGTGATCTCATACTGGCCCATGGCCTGATGGACTACATCACAAGGGGATCCACACCATCCACGCCAGATCTGTCTGAAAAAGTAGACGTGCCAAGCATTCCACCG
>CAJHUC010000769.1:0-31508 GCA_905146915.1 Ostreobium quekettii | reverse complement strand
ATTTCGATCTCGAGGGTGTCACATCAGGGCGAGTGAACGAAGATATCGCATACCCACTATCGGATGAGATCATCGATTGGATGAGCAGCACAATGCACATCTCACCAGTGGCTCGTGCGCTTTCACGCACGATAGGTGTGGGCAGCGCGATATCATCACCGCTTATCCTGTGGCAGGATGTGGTGGAATCTTACAGGAACACCCCCTTTTTGATTACCTCTCGAGCCCGGCGTATGGCGTACTTCTGGACCTCGATCCGCCCTCCGTCAATCTTGTCATGGAAACCATCAGGAACCCTAGTGTGGGTGCAGCAGCAGGTGCTGCTGCTGCCGCATTACTTTTTGGTGGAGGTTGGTTGCTCGCGGGGGCTTTTGGCCTCGCGAGTTTCACAAAAGCCATGTTCGACAAAGCAGATGCAGAAAAGCGTCTAAAATGTATGGCCGCAGGGTTGGAGATGAGTTTTTGCCTCATCTCCAACAAGGAAAGGCTGAGCCGAGATGAACTCATCTTTTTAAGAGATATTGTTCGAATCGCAGAGCCTGCTCTGAACAAGCCAGCAAGGGGTGCTCTTTACGAGAGAAAAGATATATCCTTGGAGAAGCTCTTCGATAATATTAAACGTTTGGATTTGGATGATGAGTCTCTCTTCGCAACAGCTCGGGTGGGGCTACAGATGGCTCATGCCGATGCTGACTACGATAATCTCGAGCGCTCGATCCTTAAAAATTTCGCGCAGACATTCGAGCTGGATTCGAGCGAATTCGAAAAGGCGGCTGCAACATACGAGAAGACGCTCTTCGAAGAACGGTTGGTAGGTAAAGCGAGCTTCTTGGCAGTCGCAGATCTCCTTCGTTATAAAGATGGGAGCTTTGAACCAGATACCATGTTCGCGCTAGAGCTCGCGCTGACTTCATGGGTGCCTGTCCATCGGGAACGGCTCGAACTCATCGCCAGAGCAAAAGATACTTTCAAGACAACCATCGCGTTGAGTCCTCGAGAAGCGTTTGAAGGCGCGAGCGATGAACAGCCGTGGTTCTTTGCACGAGCCTTGGGAGAGAGCTCTGACCGCGACAAGCGCGCTGACCTTATCATTGAACGAGTAGCAAAGGTCATTCTATTGATCGAAGACTGGCGCACATTGGAACAACATCAACTCCGAAAATCATTAGCGGAACTTGCCGAGTTGTATGAAAGCAAGCTCGATCCGAGCGCTTTATTCCGAGAACTGGACCGCAAGAAAGTAAGTCTATCAGAACCGATGAAAGGACTTGTCGAAGCAGCGAGCTCGAGTTCTTCCACAAAACGAGAACCGATCGATACAGGGAAACTCGAAGCGCTGGACTGGTACCGTGTTCGCTCTCTTGGAGGTGGACGTTTCGCGTTGTCGATGGGCAAGACACGACATACATGGTCGAGTTCGCTCGATTCATTCGAAGTATTTTGTGAAGACGAGTTGGGGCGCAGCCTAGACAAACCATTGCAGATTTATATCCAGCCCGAAGACAAAGACCTGTTCGAGCTCGCTCTGGGGCCCCAAAGAGAACAGGTCGAAATTCACCTCCAAGAAGAGCATGAGGAGAGCGAACATGAGTAATCTGGAAGGTTTTCGATGTCGAAACAAACATCGAACGCTCCGAACAAATGTACCACTACTTAGAAAACGCTCTCACCTGTTACGAAGGAATGCGCATCGCAGATACTTTCGGAGCATTGCTCGGGACATTGGAGAGCGGCGAAATGTCCGAGATCCTCGAGACGGGTCTCGAATGTGGCGGCAAGGTGCTCGAGGTACTCGATGGTAACCGCGAACAACTCGCGCCTATTCTGGGATTTGTCCTCGAGATTATCGCGCCCGAGCTCGAGCTAAACCTCGAGCAACTCACCGGAGCCTTACAAAAGGTCCTGGGAGTTCTCGAAATCCTCAAGGACAGCTATGACGAGCTCACACCAGAACAAAGAAAGCAGCTGGTTGTTTGTGTAGGCATGCTGGGTCAAGCCGCTATCCATGCCGCGTCCCAAAACTACGCGGCTGCTCTCGTTTGTACGATAAGTGCTGTTTCTCAAGGTGTCGAAATGTCCAGGGGTGTGGAGAGCAGTACACCTATTGATGTGCCCGTAATGGCTACAGAAGAAAGCGATCCCATCGAAATACAAGATGAGTACGCCAATCAACACTTCTAATACATACATGCTCACCAGATGGAGCAAAATATGGCTGCCTTTCGATGTTTTGGCATCACCCAAATTGGCTTCCCCCAAGACTTGCCCACTGTTTACTCCCTGGTTCGTGGGCTGGGTCCGGCGTTGGCGTTGCGTCAACGCCCCCCGCTCTATTGGTGCATTGCAGTAGGCAAATTCTCAGATGAGTTAGGCGAGCTTGGCCACGATGTTAATCCGGCGATTCGCATCGGTGTGAGCGCGAGAGATCAACGTCGTATCGAGAATAACCACATACCTACAATCCAATCTGCCCTGCGCAGCGCGACCACCGGCATCAAACTTTCAAAACTCTCATCGAACCGCATGTGGCTCGACTCGATCGCGTTACGCGATGATCCGCGTTTCAAGATGAGCTCTACAGACCTCAACTTCTCTTTTCCACTACTGTCTGCAGATATCGAAAGTTCGTTGTGGATGGACAAATTTCTTCAGGAAGTCGCAGCCTCCCCAGCTAAAAATATGGGCGTCGCGATCCTTCTTCGCCCTACAGCCAAGCTTGATCGAAAAGAAGGTGGTCGGTCGAATCCCTGGGCGCTCATGCGAGAACACTTCGAACGTATCCCGATCGAGTCCAAGACTCATACCAGGCAGTCAAGTGATGGCACTGATTCAAAGGGGACAAGCAGCAGCGCTACGACAGTAGGAGACACTCTTCGGGATCGTGCTCTCGGGATACTCGACGAACTCATTTCTACCCAGGGTTGGTGGCTCTCGATGCGAGCTTTCGGAGATGACGATAGCGTCGCGCAACGCGCCGCGATGGCATTCTGGTCAGCACTCGCCCCTGTGGTTTGGGATAGAGTTCCTCAGCGAGACCTGGGTGGTCGGAGCCACATTCCTACCGTCGCTTACAGCTCAGGCACTTACTGGGAGCATCTCGATACTGAAAAGCTCGAACTCTTCGGTAATGGTCAAGGAATAGACTCTGTTTTCTTCAAGCGAATGTTGAAAGAGCAGGGGATAGACCTCTCGTTCCATCTACAATCCCTCGATGACCGTATGGCATTTGAAAGCAACCCGAGTAACAAGGGACTGGCTTCTTGCCGTCAGATGGTGCTTCCAAAGGCAAACGAGCAGCTTATCTCTGGGAAGCGCCTCTCCACTATTTTCCAGCTGCCTGCCCGGCCCAACCCGATGGTGATGGTGGAACGAGGCTTCGCTTACTGCAAAGTGCCCGACATGCGGACATCTCACACATCCTTTCGACTGGGTTTGGTAGGAAGAGGTGGAATTATCGACGATCTCGAAACTGAAACCCCTGCTTACTTGGAGACAAGTAATATGACGCGCCACACACTTGTGGTCGGCGCGACTGGGTCAGGAAAAACCTCTACACTCCTGACTCTACTCAGAGCGGCGAGAAACAAACAACCGAAGCTCGGTATCACCATCCTCGAAGGAGCCAAATCAGAGTACCGCGAACACAAAGACTTTTTGGGGATCGAAGATGTCTATGATTTCCAAAGCTCGTTCCTTCCTTTGCACTTGCTCGAGCACCCAGATTTTGTTTCCCCAGAAGAGCATATCAATCAGGTGGCCGCGATCTTCACCGCGACCATGGATTTGCCTCAACCGATGCCCTCGATTTTTAAAGAGGCCTTGACGCAAGCATACGTTGACTACCACGCAGCAGACGATCACAGAATCCGCTCACTGCATCCAGTCCGTTACTGGCTCTACAAGTCTGCCAACGACCTTGCCATTCAGATGGGTTATGAGGGCGAAACCCAATCAAATATCAATGGCATTCTTCGATCACGTATTGGCGCGCTCGCGAGGGGCACTGCAGGGCGCATTCTTTCAGGAAGAGGAGAAACCAAACAAGGCTGGGAAGCCACCTACGAGGGGATACAACGTTCTGCGATTCTCGAGTTAGAAGGGGTGGCAGACCCGATCGCGAGAAGCGTGATCATGGCACTCTTCGTGCTCTATTTCAGGTATGCAGTTCGACAGGCTGGCCGCGCTTCTGATGGCCACCGTAGCCCGGACCACCTGCAACATTTGCTGGTACTCGAAGAAGCTCACAGAATCATTGGTCGTGGCCATGGCGGCGGACAAGACATCTCGCTCGAATTTTTCTCGAATATTTTGAGTGAGATTCGCTCGGAAGGCTGCGGCATCATCATTTGCGATCAATCTCCGTCCAAACTCATCGATGATGCCATGCGCAATACCAACACGAAGGTCATCATGCGTCTGGTGTCTGGTGAGGATATTCAGGTTGCGGTGGCAGGCGCAGGGCTACCAGATGAGGCGCGATTCGATATCACAGATTTGCAAACCTTCGAGGCCATTGTCACATCCCCCAACCAAGACCCCCGGTTTGTTCGAGTTGATAGTCCTTACAGAGAATCTTCTCGCTCTAAACGACCAAAGAAGAAAACAAACTCGCCGAGCATCGCAAACATGCGTCGACGATTCGAGGCAGACCAGCGCATCGCGTCAGTCTATTTCAGAACGCTGAAAGCACTGCCTGGGTTTAACTCTAAAAAGAGCAGTTCTTCTTTCTTTGGACCGTTGAAACACGTTCACGAGTCCGTTCGCCACTTCAAAAACCAACCACCGGTGGGGGAAGAGGATGCGTTGAGACGTGAGCGAATTGAATTCCTCCGCGAATTGGGTTGTGACTGTCAACGAGACGATATCACAAGTTGTTTTCACAAAAGCGATGAAAACTTCTGGGCTACGGCGTTTGTACTGCTCGAAGAGGCTGCGTTGGCTTGGTTAAAAACCGCCCGATAGACCATTTCTCACTCGAGACTTCTTACTGAAAGTGTCAGCAAGCTCGTTTGGATGACTCTTCAGTTCGAACACGTATCGATCCATGTCTCTTCAGGAGTGACCTTTGTCCGAGAACCATACTGCCCACGCGAACGACACTCGCCTCGAGCTGCGATCGATCCACGAGCTGCTCGACGAGAGGTTCGTGATCCCCGCCTACCAACGTGGTTACCGTTGGACAAAGCGTCAGGTCATCGAGTTGCTCGAAGACCTGTATGATTTCCAACGTCAGAGCGATGTGTTGCCAAAAGAGTCCTTTTACTGTTTGCAACCGGTGGTGGTGCTGCAGCGAGAGGATGGCAGGTGGGAGCTCATCGATGGGCAACAACGTCTGACGACCATCTTGCTGATCCTTCACTTCCTGAATCAGTTCCTGGCCATCATCGGAATCACGCCCTACACCCTCGACTATGACACGCGCGAGCACAGCGCCTCGTTTCTGGCATCTCTTGGCACCGACGTGGCGAGCGAGAGGGCAGGGGAGAACATCGACTTCTACCACCTCTATCACGCGTACAACGCGATCGAGGAGTGGTTCTCGACCAAGGACCCCACCATGCGGTTTGGCTTCCTGAGCAACTGCTTGCTCGCCGCCAGCGATCGCAACGTCAAGGTCATCTGGTACCAGCTGCCACACGAACAAGATCCCATCGAGGTGTTTATTCGCCTCAACGTCGGCAAGATCCCGCTGACCAACGCCGAGCTGATCCGCGCGCTCTTTCTAAAACAGGGAGGCGTAGACGAGGATGATCTTTTGGCCAGGTCAACCTCGAGTCATCGCGCCATCCAGATCGCGCACGAGTGGGATTCGTTTGAAAAGCACCTCCAAGACGAGCGCTTCTGGCACTTTATCCACCAGGGACCAGCTCCCTATCCCGCGCGCATCGAGTACCTCTTCTCCATTTTGATCGCTCGGCTCGGCCTTGGCGAAGGACTCGACGAGGACGCCTATGGGACCTTCATCGCTTACAACAGGCACTTCGACGAGAGCTCGCGCGCAGATCGCGAAGAGGTCGTCCAGGAGCGCTGGCGAGAGATTCGCTACCTCTACCAACGCCTCGACGAGTGGTACGAGGACAGAACGCTCTACCACCTCATCGGCTTTTGCATCGCCTCGTCAGATAGGCCGAGCGGCGAGGTGCTCGTCGAACTGCTCGAATCCCGTAGAGAGCTCGAGAGGACGCGGTTCGAGGCGTCGATCCGAGCGAGCATCTTCGAGAACCTCTTCGGGAGCTGGAGCAGCCAGGAGGAAGATGTAGAAGATGACGAGTATCGAAAGGACCTGCTGCGAGAAGTCATCGATGGGCTCGATTACGCGCGCTCGGGGAGGCACAAGGATAAGATTCGCGCCATTTTGCTGCTGTTCAATATCGCGACCTTGCTCGGCAACCCGACCTCGACGCTGCGATTTCCCTTCGATCGCTTCAACCTCCAGCCGTGGGACATCGAGCACATTCGCTCGGTGAAGTCGGATATGCCGGGCCGCGTGGACGATCAACGCACCTGGCTCGAAAACGTCCTGAAGTACTGGGGCGAGTGGCACACCGACCCGGGTGATGAAGTGTGTGCGCTGCGCGACCGATGTAAGGAGGCGCTCGACGCGGAGTCGTTTTCGACGGTCGCGTTTCCCGAGCTTTATACAGACATCCTCGAACACTTTGGCGAAGCCACAGAACAGGATACCGATAATGGCATCGAGAACCTCGCGCTGCTCGATGCCAAGACCAACCGCACGTACAAAAACGCCGTCTTTCCGATCAAGAGAAGCTGGATTCTTCGACGTGATAAGGAGGGGATCTATGTGCCTGTGTGCACCCGTAACGTCTTCCTCAAGTATTACAGCCAAACCATCGACGACATGATGTTCTGGAAGCGAGAAGATGGGAGGAACTATCGGGACGCGCTCGTCGAGACGCTCGAGAACTTTTTTATGGGGGATGAATCATGCGCATGACACTTCGACAGGTCTTCGACAGCTTCGATCGCGTCGTGATCCCCCTACTCCAGCGAGACTACGCGCACGGTCGCGCGTCCGTGGGCGATGTACGCACGCGCTTTTTAGAGGTGCTCCACAAACAGCTCACCCTGCCAGAGCAAGAGCGCGGGGAACCGCTCGACCTCGACTTCATCTATGGGAGCGTTCACGCTTCTTCCAACGGCACCGACGACGCGCAGCGTGGTGGAGAGCTCGAACCATTGGATGGACAGCAGCGGCTCACGACGCTCTTCTTGCTCCATTGGTACCTCGCGCTCCTCGACGATCGCTTCGGCGACTTCGCGTCCTGGGCGCACACGAGTACGGGCACGAGAGGTTCGATGCTTTCTTACCGCGTCAGGCCGTCCTCGACGGACTTCTTCGATGCCTTGCTCGAACATGGAAGAGAGCTCGAGCCAGCACATCTGACGACCTCGATGGCCTCGGCCATCGAGAACAAACCGTGGTTTTATCTGTCGTGGAAGTTCGATCCGACGATTTGCTCGGCGCTCAGGGTCCTCGACGATATCCATGGCATCTTCAAGGAGACTTCCGGAGGTTACGCTCGCCTCACCGACGAAGCGCATCCTGCGATCACATTCCAGTTCCTGAACCTCGAGCAGTTTCACCTGAACGAGGACCTCTACATCAAAATGAACGCTCGCGGTAAGGCGCTGACGCGCTACGAGACATTCAAGGCAAACTTGCAAGGCGAAGTACCACAGTTGCTGCCGGATGAGAGCTACGCGCTCGGTGGAACGCAGGTGAGTGCGGAGACCTATATCGGGCAGCGCTTCGATACCCGTTGGTGCGACTTCTTCTGGGGCTTTCGCGACGACGAGCATGACTTCGACGAGATGATCATGACGATGGTCCGCGCGATCGCGCTCGTGGGTCTTGTCGTGAAGGGGGATTTTTCAGATCCTGAGGCATTGCAAGAGAGCCTCGACGCGCTCCGCAAGGGAGAGCTTCGCACATTTCATGACCTCGAAGACGCGGGCTGCATCCACGGTGTATTCTTGAAAACTCTGATCGCGCTGTTCGATCGTTGGAGCGATGCGCGACAAGACGATGACACGTCCTGCTTTGACACCGACACGGGCTACTACGACGCGAGCGCTGTGTTCGAGAGGTTCTTGCGCTCGGATACCGAGGGGAAGCGAGGGCTCCCCTACGACGAGTGGGTCCAGTTTGTCGGTTGGTGTCTCTTTTTGCTCGAGGACACCCTCGAGCTCGAACTGCTCGATGAATGGATGCGAGTGGTCAGCAACCTCGCGAGAAACACGACCTACAACCGTGTCTCGGAGTTTATGGCGTCACTCCAGACGCTCCCGTCGATGCTCGACGACGTGCGTGAAGGACTGCTCGATGCGATCGCCACGGGACAGCCAAGAAGTGGCTTTAACCGTCAGCAATGGCGAGAGGAGAGGCTCAAAGCACAGTTGCTGTTGCACGATCATGATGCGTGGTGGACGCTGATTCGTCAGGCGGAGACACACGCCTACTTTGCCGGTCAGATCGAGTTCCTGTTCGCCTTCTCGGGTGTCCTCGAGCGTTGGTTGGCCGATGATAAGACCATCATCTGGAGTGATGACGAGGATCAGGCGTTCAGAGAAGCCTTCGCGATGTATAGCGCCCGCAGCGCGGTGATATTCGAAGAGGGCAAGACCTCGCCGTTTGCAGATTTTCTGCTCGAGCGCGCCTTGCTGTGTGTAGGAGATTACCTCCTCTCGAATCGCAACAACGCCTGCTTCCTCTTTGGCTCTCACCGTGAGCTCAGCTGGAAGCGCTATCTTCGCGCAGACAGCGGCAACGCGCAGCTCACGACAAAACGCGACCATCTGCGTGTGGTGCTCGATGCGCTCGACCCAGAAGACCCGGAGGCATCGCTTACAAGCTTTATCGAGGCCTCACTGAAAAAGGACAGTGAAGACGAAGAGGTCCTCATCGAGCCATGGCGTCGATGCCTTGTCGAGAAGCCAGTTCTCATCGGTTACTGTCGAAAGCGCCAGATCCGCATCGTGCCCGGCGAAGCAATATACCTTCTGACAAAGACTCGCCGCAGCGGCTACCACCAGGAGCTCTTCACCGGCTACCATTACAACGGAGAGCTCGCCAGGCTCGCCAGAAGCGGAGGGTTCGGGCCGCTCACATGGTGCAGCTATATCTGGCGCGTGACAGACGCAGAGCTACCTGGAATATGGCTCTCCACCTCGAAGGAGGACAAGGAGGGCTGCATGATCACGCGCGTAGGCGATGTCTTCGTGCTCGATGTTCCGGAAAGACTCAGAGAGGACTCCGAACGCCCACTCGAAGTCGAACCATGCAAGCTCTTCGAAACCCTGGTCGAGCTTGGTGAACTCTGGTCCAAGGACACGGAGTCAACGCTCGCGTCGAGCTGACCACTCGGGCTGGGACAATGACTTTGGGGCCATGTAGCAACTTCGTTCTTTCGTCCTTCTATCGACATAGTCAGCGATGGAGGAAACAAGGCATCTGGTGCCATTCTCGCCTCCCTATTCACCTAACGGTAGCCCTATCGAGTACCTCTTCAACGTCGGCAAAGCCAAGCTCGAGGCCATCGGCGCGACCACCATGGCCCCGCTTCCAGAGGCGGTCGCCAAGATCCTCGAGAGTGTCAATGAACAGAATGTCGATGGTTACTCCATGAGTGCAGAATCGCGCCACGTGGCCTGTCGACACCTTTTTTCATCACGACCTCACCAAACAGCCGGGCGAGCACGAACCCTTCGAATAGACCGAACGGGTGAATCTGGCCGACGGGCGCGAATTTTTTACACAAAAAGTGTCAAGAACCTCCGGATTTTGACTCGAGAGAGTGCGCGTGTTTCTGGCCTCACGACGGGTGCTCGGGCGCTCACGCCCGAACACATCGAACCTAAACAACCACTCAGGAATCCATGATGAAACGACTCTTCTTTTCTGCCCACCTCACCTTGCTCGCGTACGCGCTCTCGGGTTGTGGAGCACAGGAACCTTGCACGACCACCGAGCTCGAAGACGGGAGCGTGCTGCTCCAGTGTGGTGACGAGCCGCCCGTTACGATCGCAGGACCTCAGGGGCCTGCTGGCGAACATGGGCCGCCAGGAGAAGAGGGTCAACCGGGTCAGGCCGGTATGGACGGAGAGGATGGCCAGACGGCGTCGATCCGCACCGAAGCAGCCACCTCGGAGCAGTGTGCCCACGGCGGTGAGGTGGTCTACACAGGCTATGATAGCGATGGCAGCGGTGCCCTGGAAGCTGGCGAGGAGACGCAGAACTTCATCATCTGCCAGGGCGCACCGGGGGATGGAAAGGTCGCGTTGGTGGTCTCCTCACAGGCGGACCTGAACGACTGCCCCACGGGAGGCCGACGCGTGGAGGTCGGTCTCGATGAGGATCGATCCGGGGCGCTCGAGGCCAATGAGATCCTGGATGCGTTCAATATCTGCAACGGCGCGAAGGGAGACACGGGGGAGGGGGGCGCGAGCGCGCTCATCGAGGTCGTGGTCGATGGCGCGACCTCATGCCCGGCGGGTGGCGACCTGCTCCATGTCGGCGTGGACGCTGATGGCGACGGGACGCTCTCTTCTGGGGAGAGGAGCGGCTCCTTCGAGGTGTGCGATGGCCAGGATGGCGCGTCTTGCTCGGTGATGGATAACAACGACGGCACCAAGACCATCACTTGCACCGACGGCACCAGCGCCACGGTCGCCGATGGCGGCGCTTGCTCGGCCAGTGACAACGGCAACGGTACAAAAACCCTCGCCTGTGAGGACGGCTCTTCAGTCATCGTCTCCAACGGTTCCAACGCCCTCGTTGCTGTCACGCCCGGGGGCGCGCAGACGTGCTCGAACGGCGGGGACCTCGTGCAGGTCGGTGTCGATGAAGATGGCGATGGTATCCTCGCTCCAGCAGAGGTGTCAGATACCTTCGGGGTCTGCCATGGTCTCGATGGCAGCGATGGCCAAGACGGCAATAACGCGCTCGTCTCCATCACGGCAGACGGCGCGCAGAACTGCCCCGCAGGCGGAGACTTGCTGGAGGTTGGTGTAGACACCGACGCTAACGGCCTTCTCGACGTGAGCGAGGTCGACGCTTCCTTCGAGGTCTGTGAAGGCCAGGATGGCATGGACGGAGCGCCGGGAGTGGATGGTCAGGACGGCGCCGATGGCTCCTCCTGCTCGGTGACCGACAATGGCAACGGTTCGAAAACCATCGCCTGTACCGATGGCTCCAGTGCCACGGTCTCCGATGGAATGGCTGGCGCACCGGGGATGGATGGGAGCAATGCGCTCCTTCGCACCATCGAAGGTGGCGCGACCACCTGCCCTGGTGGAGGGGATCTCATCCAGGCAGGCGTCGATGAGAATAACAACGGGACTCTCGATATGAGCGAGGTCGACTCTTCGCTCGAGGTCTGTGACGGCGAGGATGGCTTGGACGGGACGGGCGGGCAGGATGGTGCAAACGGTCAAGATGGCTTGACTTCCTTGATCAAGGTGACCGAGGAACCTCCAGGCATGAACTGTTCGGGTGGCGGGCAAAAGATCGAGGTCGGACTCGATCAGAATGGTAATGGTACACTCGATGTCGCCGAGATCGACCCGAGTCAGACGGCATATCTCTGCAACCTCGATGCGCCGATCTTCAAGGCGCTCGAGATCTCGACCGGCGGATACCATACCTGCGCGATCACTCTCACGGGCAGGGTGAAATGCTGGGGGCTCGGAAACAACGGTCAACTCGGCAACGGCTCGACAATGAACTCCTACATCCCAAAGGATGTTAATGGGCTCGGAGCCAATGTCGTTTCTCTGGCCGCCGGTGACTATCACACCTGCGCGGTGACTTCCACAGGCGGGGTTAAATGTTGGGGGGATAATATTCGTGGTCAGTTGGGGAATGGAACCACGACCGACTCACCACTGCCAGTCGATGTTGTCGGTTTGACCACCGGCGTTGCGGCGGTTTACGCAGGGCGACAACATACGTGCGCGGTGACAGTTTCGGGAGGGGCCAAATGTTGGGGTTGGAACGATACAGGACAACTCGGGAACAACGCGACATCCTCATCTCAATCCACACCTGTCGACGTGGTGGGGTTAGGTTCGGGAGTATCTGCCATGTCCGCTGGTTTTCGGCATACCTGCGCCTTGACATCTTCAGGAAGCGTTCTTTGTTGGGGTGACGGTCCCAATGGCGAGCTGGGGAACAATACCAATTCGAGAGCTCTCACACCCGTCAATGTCAACGGCCTGGGTTCAGGGGTTGCTTCCATCACGAGTGGGTACAGCCATAACTGTGTCGGTATGGCGTCAGGGGGTATGAAATGTTGGGGGCTCAACTCCTTGGGTCAGCTCGGCGACGGCACCTCCTCGTTTCGAAACACTCCGGTCGATGTCGTGGGTTTGGCATCGAGTGTAGTAACCGTTGCTGCAGGAGGAAATCACACATGCGCTGCACTCGTCGGTGGTGGCGCGGAGTGCTGGGGACAGAATAACAACGGTCAGTTGGGTAACGGTGGAAACTCCGGCTCGCTCTCGAGGCCCACCGCTGTCGTGAGCCTGACAGAAGAGCTTTCGGGGCTTTCGGGCGGAAGTGCAAACACCTGTGCATTGCTGGAGTCAGGCAACGTGAAGTGTTGGGGGAGCAACACCAACGGCGCTTCAGGGAATCTTCGTCAGGGGAATGTGTATGTACCCGAAGGTGTGTCCACACACTGATCTCGAGCTCCTGGTGGTAATGTGAGGAGGGGTGCATGATCACGCGCGTGGGCGATGTCTTCGTGCTCTATGTTCCAGCGAGGTTACGAGCAGAAAGTCAACCGCTCGAGGTCGCCTCGGAGGATCTTATGGAAACGCTCGAGGCGTTGGGAGAGTGCTGGTTGGCGCCTGCTCCGGCGTGATCCTGTATTTTCGTGAAAAGTGTCATTCGGGCTCGCGGCTGATCTCTTTCAACCTGGAAACCCAAACCCGTCTGAGAAAGAGGACGCTATCATGCGAAGCTATTCACTTGTTCTTTCACTCATGCTGCTCGTCACGACGAGTTTCATCCACCTTCCAGCAGCGCGTGCGCAGTCTCCGATCCAGGAGCGCCACAAGCTCGAGAAGGAGAACGCCGAGCTAAAATCAAGGGTCGAGACGCTCGAGGAAGAGAACGCCAACCTGCGGGCGAAGCTCGCCGCGTCAACGCCCCAGAACGGCACCCCTTCTGCTCCCACAAAGACCAGCGCGACCAGGAACACTGGTGCCAAAACGCAGAACGCGGACGTAGGGTTCGGTAAGACGCGGTGGGGAATGAGCCCGAAGGAGGTCAAGCAACACTACCCGAAGCTAAAGAAGGAGGGTGAATACTATGCTCAGGAGTACTCCATAAGCGACGTTGACGGGTTCCTCGCTTTCGACTTCCACGAAGATAAGCTCGTGCGCGTGTTCTTCATCAGCAACGAACGCTACACGAACGACAACGCGCACCTCTCGGATTTCGATACACTCGCGGGTCTGCTCGAGAAAAAATACGGGGCGCCAGGGATCGATAACATCATCTGGGACAACGACCTCTACCGCGATGACCCCTCCTCGTATGGAATGGCTGTCTCGGTCGGGCATCTCAAGATCAACAAGGGCTGGGATCAGGGGAATACCCGCGTCGGGCTGCTGCTCTCGGGGCAAAACTTCAAGGTCAGCCTTTCCCTCGTTTACATGGACCTCAAGGGCATCAAGAAGCAGGACGCCGCAGAAGAAGATGCGATCCTCGACGAGCTGTGAGGCAGATACAGGATCTTCGGATGCAAACGGTACCCTGGGAGGTCTTGTCAAGCAGGGCCCCAAAGAGGCATTCGACGGTTTGTTGCATGATGCAATCGAGGACATGTCCTGGTGCTCGTCGGATCCGCTTTGTGTCATGGAGCCCGACATTCTCTCTGACCCGGCAAATCTCGCGGCATGCCACGCGTGTGTCCTGCTCTCGGAAAGCTCGTGTAGACACTTCAACCAGTATCTCGACCGCGCGCTCCTTGTCGGTACGCCCGAACGCCCGGAGGTCGGGTTCTTTCACTCCAGGTAAGCATCACGAGCCGCTCACCCGACGAATCAGGGATGATCGTCGAAGTCGAGGCGCTCGAGGAAGCGTTGGAGTTTGGGGGGCAGGGCGACCGCCTTGACCAGGACCATCAGGGAGGAGCACCTACCCCATCTGTCTACTCGCTCTTGTCATGAGACTCGCTCGAGAGAGCAAGCCCGGGCGCCCCGAAACACAGGTCATCAAATGTTCCTCGGATCATCGTCTATCCGGTCGGCGTCGAACGCTACACCAGTGATGTCCTCGTACGCCTGGGAGACCTCCGAGAGCACCCTCGCGTTTTGAGCGAAAGGGCACGCCTGATAAAAATACGCATCGAAGGTATCCTCCCAACCGCCATCGCGAACGTACCGCTCGTAGAGCTCGTCACAATCGTCGAGATCTCGAGGGAGGCTCCGCTCCAGCTTCGAGAGGATCAGATCAAAGGGGTGCAGGAGCTTTACACAAAGCTCTCGGTGGCCAAACCAGTGCCCCGCCGAGACAAGGTTCTCTCTCCAATCAGGGCCGATGAAGAACTGGTCCACGCGAAAAAACTGAAAATGAAGTCTCTCGATCGTGGTCGGGGCAGGATCGTCAAAACTCGACGCGAGCAACGAAAGCTCTGCGCGTCGATCCGAGACATCAGACAAAACCTTTGGATCTCCCGTGACGTCGACATCCTTGGTCTGGTGGAGATTTTCGCAGCGATCCGCGAGGTAGAAGTTCACCGCACTCGAGCCAAATAAATGCAACTCACATGTCTGTTTCAAGCCCTGATCCACGTGAGCAAGAAACATGATGAGTCGTTGCACCTCGGCGTTCTCAGGGCTACGGCGCGGGAGAGTTACAGAGGGTAAGGAGAGCATGGGTATCCGTCATAAGAAAGGCTCCTGTCTTCCTGAACAAGAGCCTTCCTCGTCACAGTTTATTTTGGGGCATCAGTGGACAAACGCGGTCCAGACATCACGGGGCGCGAGCACTCCCCAACGTCGATGGACCTCGTCGCGTTCTCGGCGGCGATCGCTCGGCCTGACGCGCAGCGAGAGTGCGAGCAGCTCCCAGCTCGCAACCGTCGAGGTTTCCACGGCAGCGCGCGTCGAGAGCGCATTCAAACGAGCCTCCATGCCCTCGCCCTGTGGTGAGGTGGCGAGTCGCTCGCAGAGGTAACCAAAGCGCCTCAGCGCATCCGGGTCTGCTCGTGGCGCCAGCACGTCGAATACGGGCACGAGGTCTTCACGAGCGAGCAGGGTCACGAGCGCTTGCAAGACCGCCCCCACAGCGCGCGCGCGCGGCTGTTCGAGTGTTTTTAGCAGCGCCTCGATGCCTACGCTCGTATCCACACGCACCTCCTGTGTTGGAGGAAGGAGATTTGCTCCGAGCTGTGAGAGCGTTGCCAGTTGATGTGGTGACTTGTTCATATCCATACTTTTCGTGTGGAGAGCCTACTCCCTTTGAAAGTAAACATGTCGCACCAGGATGTCCACGGAATCTCATGGCTTTAATCCTTCACGCCACGCCAAAATTCCGGATGAGTGCGGTGGTCCCCTACGTGTCAATGTGAGTGAGGCAATCGAGGTGTGAACAATTAGACCAGGAGGGCGACGAAGGAGAAGCGATGAGCAACGATCCAAAGAAGAGCCCTGATACACCCGCTCAGGAGCGACCTGACCTCGAGGCTCTCCCCAAAGCCAAACGCCGCAAGTTCACCGCATCTTCTTGCAGGTGACATCCGGTGGGAGCGTCCGTGTCATGTGTGAGCATCGAGCCAAACAGACAACAGCAGGAGAAGCAGTTATAAAGTCCGATAAGCAAGCTTATGTCTACTAAAAGACATGTCCAGAATCCTCCTCTCGCGAACCCAACTTCCCCACTCGCCCCACCAGGCGCGTCTCCTGGCTCACGCGCGCCTGCTTCACAAAGAAAACGCCGCCCACGAGAGGACGTCCTCTCGTGGGCGGCGCGCTACCTCATCTCACCACCTCGACAGGCGCCGTCGCGGAGGTGAGGTGAGTTGGGTGAGCGACACCTCAATCATCGCGCCGCGCGGCGTGGTCGAGGAGCTCCCGGACCGTTTGTGGTCCCTCGATGAGCAAGGCCACGTCCTCGACATCGAGGAGAAGGAGGTTGTGCCCCGAGGTCCTCGCCGCTTCGAGCATGACGGACGCGCGGTGGCGCGCCTCGAAGACGGCGGTCTCTGTGGCGGTCTCCTCGAGGAGCCTGGCGAGCACCATGACGAGGTCAGCGACCTCGACGTTCGTGCCAGCGCTCAGGACCACGAGCAGGTCCTCGAGGCGCGGGGGGCGCTCCCCTGGGTCATCCTGCTGCGCGACCGCGCGATGCCAGGTTCTCTCGGCGAACCTCCCCATGCTGTCGATGAACTCCTGCCAGTTCGCGCCAGGGTGGCGCGCGACCGACGCCAGAACGAGGTCACGGATGGCCTGGCGCAGCGAACTCCGCGGTGTGTTGTACAAGGGTGGAGTCGTCATATCTTTTTCCTATGTTTGGCT
The DNA here is from genome assembly GCA_905146915.1 of Ostreobium quekettii. Taxonomy (NCBI): domain Eukaryota; kingdom Viridiplantae; phylum Chlorophyta; class Ulvophyceae; order Bryopsidales; family Ostreobiaceae; genus Ostreobium; species Ostreobium quekettii. The sequence continues at coordinate 14,963 of CAJHUC010000769.1, read as the reverse complement.
CGAGGCTTTTGACCTCGGCGTGAGACGGCAGGGTCACCCTCGCCACATGCGAACTCCCTCACAGCCTTGTGCCATGAGGTGTTGGCGACCCTCCTGCCCGCCAGGAGGGGGTCGCCAAACATCTCGTTGGCCATGGCTTTGCCCTTTCACACGAAATCTCTGCCGTCTCACGTCAGATCCACCCTCTTTTTCACCCCCAAACTGACGTGAGACGTCATCGACGCGCGCCTCGCGATCGTGCTCCCATGCTGACCACGTCGCGAGGATGAGCCAGGACATGGAGGAGAGATGAAAGCAGGCAGGGATCTTGAAAAATTAGTTAGAGAGTACCGCGAAGCGATCGCGCGAGGAGAGGAGCTTGGCCCCTTCGCGAGGCTGAAGCTACGGCGGTACGAGGAGCACCTTCAGAACGTCACGAGGAAAGCGGCGAGCGAAAGGACGAGGAGAGAAACAGGGCTCACCGTCGCGCTCGACAACACCCTCGCCCGACGCCTCGACACCTTCTGCGAGGCGACCGACACGCGCGAAGCAGCGCTGATCAGCGCGCTGCTGCTCTCCTTCCTCGATGCATGGGAGCACGAGGAAGCTGGCGCCGCGTGCTCGGGCAGCGCCCTCTCTCGGGAGCTCGTGGAAGAGGAGATCTGATCCATGAAAAACAATACAAATCAAGGAGGTTAAGGATGAACTTCTGGAATGAATGGCAGTCTCGACGCAGGCCTCACCTCACCGCGCTGGGGTTCGAGGAGGAGGTGATCAAGCGGGTCATGCGGCTGGAGTATCAGGGCTTGAAGGGTGACGACTGTGGCCCGCCCGACTGGCTCGCCAGGCTTCACCCCGACGCGCTCAGGGAGCTCTGCGCGGTCAAGGAAGAGGCGGGCTCCCTCGACGAGGCGCTCGAGGGGATCCTGACTAAAGCGGTTTACCCACCTCGGCGCTCGAGCGCTTCGACGCGGTCATCTCGAAGCCCGGTGAGCGCCTCGTGCTCGCCCGCGCCGTGCTCGAGCGGCTCACGACCATGATGGTCAGCGCCGAGGTGAGGGTGACGCTGTGGTCTCTCGAAGGCGATCCGGTGAGCGAGCTGATCCTCTTTCGATACGACGCTGACATCTGAAGGAGCGTCCCCTCATGAACCACCGAACAAAGATAAACATCACGCTCGCTCAAGCGACGAGCGCGAGGCTTTCCAGGATGAGCGCGCTCACAGGAGAGACGCCAGAAGAGCTCGTCGAGGCAGCGCTCGCGCGCTTTCTCGACGCCTTTAAGGAGGATGAAACTGACATCACGCGCGACGACGAGCTCCGTGAACCAGCGCCTGTTCAGGAGGAGGATGTCGTCTCGGAGCGTGTCCTCCTCGCCGGTCTCGAGGCAGAAAAGATCCATCGGCGGGTCCACGAGCGCGCGAGGGAGGAGGCGCTCGCGCGGGAGCTTCTACGCGACCTGGTGCATGATAAAAAACAACAAGAGGAGGAGCGATGAAGGCACGTACCATCGAATCACCCGCGAAGATCACCGCGTCCGAGGAGGTCACGGACACGCGCCACGACCAGAGAGAAGGCGTCGCCTGCCTTGTCGTTCACGAGTCCTTCGCCCGGAGAGTGGCCGAGGAGGAGGTCACGCCAATGAACCTTTTAAAGGATCGACGAAAGAGACGTCAGGTCCTCGACCACCTCACCGCCCTCTCCCAACGCTACGACCCGGACGGCTACTTTGGATAAACCGACCGAAACAGACAGGCAAACCGAAGACGCGCTCTTCACCATCGAAGGCGCCGCAAACCTGCTCGGCGTGAGTAAGACCGCCATCCGGCGGCTCACGCACATCGGGAGGCTCACCTGTCAGATCATCGAGGGCACGCCCATGTATCGACGCGAGCACATCCTCGATCACAGAAAGGGCCTGCTCGAGCTCGCGCGCCTCTTCGAGCTCTCCTGCGAGCTCGGCGGGGACGTCGAGGATACGCCATACGGCGAGCATGTTGGCGAGGGAAGCTTATGTGATGGCGAGGGAGGGTGAGTCTCCAAGGGGCGTCGGGTAGGGTCTTTATTATTATGTCAATAAAAACTACACACAATCGCAGCGCTCACGCCCCACTCGAGATGGATGGGTACCCGAAAGGAGCGCTTCGGATCGACCGACGGCGCCGTGGAGAAACCACGAAGGAAAGACGCTCGTCCTCGAATCGACACGGGTGGTGAGCTGGGCGCGATCATCCCCGAGGGGACGAGCGTCGGTGAGGCCACGCAGGCCATCTTCACCACGCGCATGCTCGAGGATGGAAAGATCGAGCTCGCGAGAAAGAGGCGTTGGGGGAGCGTGAAGGCTGCATTTTTCGTCTCTGACGACCCCTTGGCTCATAATGATTATCCTTGTCGTCTAGCGAGATCTGCCTTTCGAAACCTCGAGATTCTTAGCGATCTCTCCGATCTCGTTGCGAACAAAACACATTTTCTTGTCACGAAGTTCCTCGAGCTTTGGCGAGGATTCGAGCGTCTTCTTACTGCCATCATCCTGGGAAATGACGTAGTGCTTTCCTTCCTTGAGGTAGACAGGATCGCGGTCGACTTTACCCTCGATCACCCCGTGCTTGATAGGCGCTTTGGCGTCGACACCACTGTCCTGCTGCGCCTTCAACCACTCCTTCATGGTGGGACGCTGCTCCATGGCTGGGGGTTCGCCGTCCTTACCCGGCCTGGCGCGATCGATGGCAGAAAGCGCTGGCGCCTTCTGCTTCGCACCGGCCTCGACGCGCGCGAGTACAGCCCTGCAGTCTTGCTTTCTTTCCACGCCTCGCTCTGGCTGCGCGCGCTCGGACAACGGCGTGGGCGCAGACTTGCTCTTCTCGGCGCCGCCTTTTTCGACGGCCTTGACGGATTCGACGTTTGAACTGCCCTTGCCATCGGGGGAGAGCGCCACGTATTTACCGACCTCGAGCTGGTCCTCTCTTCCTTTGGTGTAAATGATGACGTGGTTCTTATCATTGACCACCAGGGCGGCCTCCCCCTTGCCGCGAACCACGAACTTCTCGACCACCCTTCCCACCATCGGCTCCTTGTCTGGGTGGAGCAACACTGTCCCTGTTGCCTTCGCCTTCGCGATCACTTGTGCCCGGCTCAAGGCATCGTTGTCGTGGTAGGAGGTGCCCGGTGTTTGGGTGCCGGGAGCCTCGCGCTCCTCCGATGTCGTGGAGGGATTTGATGGCGCAGGTGTTGGTTTGTTCTGCTCGGCGACGCGCTTCTCGACGGCTCTGGCGGGCTCGATCCTGACGTCGCCCTTGCCGTCAGGGGAGAGCGCGACGTGCTTGCCGACCTCGAGCTTGTTCCCTCTCCCCTCGGTGTAAATGATGGGCGCGTGCCTGGCCTCATGACCACCACGTACTGCCTCTTGTCGCGAATCACGAACTTCTCGACCACCTTTCCTTGCATCGGCTCCTTGTCTGGGTGGAGCAACACTGTCCCTGTCGCCTTCGCCTTCGCGATCACCTGTGCTCGACTCAACCCACGCTGGTGCGTCGTTGTTCGGTTTTGATTCTCGCGCCCCTGAGGTGTAGCCACAGGTGCATCAGGCACGCGTGCAGCCTCTTGTTTGCCGGGAGCGGGCGCAGGCTCTTCATCACGGACTAACCTCGTCGATGGCTCGGGAGCTCTTATATCCTGTCCCTGTTCCTCCATGCGTGTTGGGGTCTCCGCGCGCGCCTTCTCAGGCGCGCGCGCGACCTTGATGACGCCATCAGAAGACGCCGAGACCTCGACAGCCTCTCCCCTCGAGAGCTTTGTCCCGAGTCCTGCGGTGGGCACGACAGCGTGGTGTTTGTCGTCGGCGACGAGGGCGACCTCGCCCTTTTCGCGCGCGACAAACACCTCCTTGACTTGCATCGACGCGGGCTCCTCGGTGAGCTTTGCGGGCTCGCTTTCAAGCTTCTTTCGAGCGAGCGCATGGTCCGCGCCCTTGATGGGCTCGTCTTGCTTGCCACCATCACCCGGTGACGTTTGCCACCGCCCGGCCAGAAAATCCTTACCGCCGAGCCTCGCGATGAGCTCCTCATCCGCCGTCCGCTTGCTCGCCGAGACGACCCGCTCGACCTCGCCGATGGCGTCCTCAAGCTTGCCGCCCTCGCTAGACCCGAGGGCCCTTCGCGCATCCAACGCGCGCTGGTAAGCATCCTCACCGAGGCGCTCCTTGACCTCGCGCAAGAGCTTCTCATTGGCGCCTACCGGCGTGAAGTCCTTGAACCCGGGACGCCTTAAACCATCGTCCCTGGACCCATCACGCTCGCGCTCACCGCCCCCCTCTCTCATCACGGCGCGCCTCTCTTCCGCCCGGGCTGACGCCATGCGCACCTGCCCTGGCGCGCTCACGTTCTCCTGCTAAAGCTCCTTCGATCGCACCTCGCGCGAGCTCACCTTCGCCCGATTTATCCCCAGGATAAGCGATCCCCGCCGCGCGAAGATCCTCCTGAAACTTCTCCTTCGGGCCCTTATAAACGCGATCGACAAACCCCGGCAGCCTCGCCTCGAGCTCCGGGTCAGGCCCTCGCCGCGCGCGCCTCTCTCCCGCCTCATACCTCGCGAGCTCATCGAGAAACTTCTCCTTCGGGCCTCTGTACACGCGGTCGATAAAGCCTGGTCGGTTCAGCTCTTCTGGCGCCTTCACCTCCCTGCGCTCCTCGACGGACCGGGCCCTCGACGCGGCGAGTTTCTCTTCAAACTTCTCCCTCGCCCCCTTGTAATCGCGATCCACAAACCCCGGCAGCTCGAGCTCTGGACCCGTCTTCTCAGGAGCGAGCGCGGCGCGCCGTTTCGCGATGAGGACGTGCACATCACCGAGCCCGGGAATCGCCACGACGCGGCAGACATCACCCAGATGACTCCGCTCGAGCGTCCCCAACACGCGCGTTAGCTGATCATACGAAGCACTGCGATCGACCTCTGAGGCAGGCAACCTCACCCCTTCATACTCGAGATAAAGGCCGCAGATCCTACCATAATCTCCCTGCGTCCCCTCCGGAACGAGCGTGACTGACGCCTTCTTCAAGCTGTCCGCGAACTCCTTCCAGGTCGCATCTTTTGGCGAACGATCGAGCGCAGACTTCATCACAGAGAGCGCCAGCTCCCGGCGATCTGACGCTCCATCCAGGCCACCAGGAGACGACCCTGGAGCACCTCCTCCTCCCACTCCCTGTGACAGGATCGGGGGTGGCTCGCCCGTAAGATCTCGATGATGCTCGGATGGAAATTCGTGAGAAGACAGCCTCTCTGCCCCTCCCTTTCGCTGGCCAGCAGGACGCTCCGTAGGAAGCCTCGGCAGCGAGTTCGAGCGGTCTCGCGCCTCTCCTTCAGGCTCACTGACCGGCTCGCACTCGCCTGTTTTCGTGATCGATGAGAGGCAAAACGGCGACGCCTCACCGCCCTGGTCAGCATCGACTCCTGCCTTGTCTACCTCTTCGCGACCGGACGCCCGCGACCGCTCGAGTTCCAGCTCGATCTCCCGCTCGAGCTGCCGGATCTTCTCGATCCTCACATAGGACGCTACCCTGTCCACCTCGACACCGCGCCTGAGCATCGCCGCCGCGGCCACCCCGAGATGGAGCTGCGGCGTGCGCGCGATCCCACGCTCCTTGTAAGAGCGACAGTCCACGCGCTCGGTTTCCCCCGCGCGCTCGAGCGCCACGTTCGCGGCGATCTCCCAGTCCTTGCGCACCTGCTTGACCCACTCCGAGCCTCGCATCGAGGTGTCCTTTGGCGCCCCGCCCTTCCATGGCCTCGCCCTGTTCGCGCGCCGAAAGTGCTGCTCCATCTCCCGCGCCACCCCATCATCTCCGCGCTCCGAGTAGATCACGTGCATGTGCGGATTGTGCCCGTCGCTGTCATGGATCGCCATGGTGTAGGGGAGTCTGCTCGGCGTCATGAGATCCGAGACAAACTCCCGCGCGAGCTCGACCTGCTGCCCCCGCGCGAGCTCGCGCGGGAGCGCCACCTCCACCTCATTATACACCCGCCCATTCTTGCGCTCGTAGGTGTCCGCGGCCTCCCAGAAGTGGCGCTCGTCGCTCGCCCAGGAAGGAAGATTCCCCGACTCGACGAGGACAAGCTCCTCCTCTCGATCAGCGTACGCTCCCTGGCGCGTGATGTAGTCACAACGAATGGTCCCGCTCGCCCCCTTGAGCTTGGATCCGGTCGTGACCTTGAGGTGATAGATCGCCATGAGGTGATGCGCTCGGGGGGTGGCTATGGTAGCTCGAAACGGAGCTTGACGAATGACTCGAGTGTAGAGAAAGTATCAAGTGCGCACAAGGATTTTTACCGGCTTTCACGACCACCACTCCAGGGAGACCATCTTGCCTCGAGACAGCGATACGGGTACCCGAAACGAGGGCGCACAGGAGGAAGATCCTGCGGCAAGAAAACGCGCTCACCGGATCGCCAAACTCGAGGCAGAGCGAAGGCGTCTCCTCGCCCTCGAAAACGAGCAAAAAAGGAAGCAGGACCTTCGGCGAAAGATCCTGCTCGGGGAGCTGCTCCTCTCGCTGATGGAGAAGGACGTGACGTGGAGAACCTCGACGCGAGAACAACTCTCGCGTCACCTGAGCGTCGAGAGAGACCTCGCGCTCTTCGATGATACGTGGTGGGAGACCACCTTCGGCGAGGACGATCCGTGATCGTGATCGACCCTCACACTTTATGAAATGAACGACGCCGGGCCGACGACGCGCGGTGAGAAACATGCAGGAGCCATGATGGGACGACACCCCGAAGACGAGACCGTACGCGATGTCGCGATGAAGCTCATGATGTCGAGCCTCGAAGCCGAGATCCTCGATCTCTTGAGGGAGAAGGATGGCCTCAGTCGCCAGGAGTATTTCCGGCAGCACCTCTGGGCACAGCTAAGCGAGCTGGACATCACCAGGCTCGATACCCTGAAGCTGAGGCAAAAGGATATAGAGCGCATCATCGAGGAGGCTCGCGCGCACCTGAAAAAGCACGCCTCATCCGACTGATGTCCCTCCTGGTCGACGACGTGAGCGTGCGAATCCCTCGCGCGCTCACGAAGTTCGTCGAGCAAGACGTCGTCGATGGGCGAGGGCCAGGATCGCCATGGGAACACGCGTACCCTGTATTGAAGCCATGGAGGATTTGCTGCCTCTTCTCACCCACGAGGCGTCAGGTCGCTTCCGCAACGTATCACCGCCCAGCCAACTCCGACCCTCTTCGTGAATCGACAACACATGGCGTGGTTCCTCGTGCGCGCAGCTACGCGAGTACGCGCGCGGGCATGTGCGCTCAGCTGCGCATGTGCGGGCGCGAGCGTGTGCGCCCAGCTGCGCGTGTACGCGAGAGCATCATGGATCGGATCGAGAAGAAGCCTGTACGCCACGAGGAGCTTCGACTTCAGGATATGAAGGAGTGTCCTGCCCTCGTGAGCTCCGTCGCCACCTCGTGGCGCACAGGTCCACTCACGCGCGATTGGATCGCGACGAACGCGTGGAGCGCAGGGAGTGGAGCGCAGTGAGAAGAACGCTTCGACCACAGCGACATCGCCGGGGGAGACCACGCCACAGATGACGACGCGACCGGGGATGGTACTGGCTGCCTGAAGCAGAGACGTTCACGCCGCGCCGAGTGAGCGCTGTTCTTCTGATGAGGTGACGCGTGGAGCACGACAACTGTCCACACCTCACCCCGGTGAGCTTGGCCGACCCAGGCTTTCTTCAGGAGGGAAAAAGATCCTCTCCATACAGGAGCGCTGACATGCTTCTTTCCTCACGAGCATGCGTTGTAGATAACCCGGATGGTATGATGTGAACACATCGCCATCGACGCGTTTCAGGACACAGACGGTTGCTTTGACCTCGACCATGAAACAGACGGGATCCTCGACGACGTGGACAGCCGCCCCTCGACACCCGAGGACTTTGTTTGATGGGTTCGACGACAGGTGCCCGCTCGCTGCGGAAGATTTCGATGGTGACCAGGACGAAGATGGCTGCCCGGAGCAAAAGCGTGACCTGCTCTACAGGAGCCCCGCGCTTCAGATTGGACAAAAGACTTACTTCGCGCCTGGCAGCCACGACATCCGACCCCGCGAGGTCACCGTCCTCGACGAGCTAGCCAGGATCCTCATCGAAAACCCAGACATCCTCGAGCTGCGGATCGAGGGGCACACCGACAGCCGCGGTGACGCGGCGAGGAACCTCGAGGTCTCTCGCCAGCGCGCGCAAGAGGTGCGGAGCTACCTCATCGCTCGTGGCATCGAGCCAGAGCGCCTGACGCTCCGTGCCTTCCCCGACAGCCTGCTCCTCTGCGATGAAGCCTACAGAACCCGTAAGGATCTCACCAAAAGCGAGCGCGACACGTACAACAGACGCGTCGCGTACAAGATCGTGCGTCGGTTGCCAGGTAACAGCACCGTCTTTGAACAACACCCCTGGAGCCAAAACCCCCAATAGCGCGGCGAGCTCGAACCACTTCTTCTGATCGGAACGTGGAGAGGTCCGCGTTCAGGGGACGAGGACCATGGCAAGGTACACCGCCCCACAGAACCCGCGCGTCGCGGAGAACCCAGTCGCGTGACCGATGTGCACGCTGTAGGTGAGCCCGTCGAGGGTGACCCGTGTGCCGCCCCACCCGAGGCGTTGTACGCCAACATCATCCAGGACAAGCACATCCGCGCGCCTGTGCCCGTTCCTGATGTACACATCCTCACACGGCGCGTGCGTCTCCCAGGAAAACCTCGCGCCATCCCAGGGGAACCCCGCGGGCATCACAAACCCTCCCCCTTCCCTCGCCGCGAGGAGCCCCTCCAGATAACGCGGCGTGCCCGCCGCGTCTGTGAAAACCCTGAGCTCCTGCAAGCTCGAGAAGTCTCCCTCGTTCAGGCGACACCCCGACATCATCTCGTAGCGCTCCTCGTACACATAACGCTCGCCATCAGAGAGCGCGGGGACAGGCGTCGCGAGGTCCGAATAAAAGCTCGCCCACACCCCTGGCACGACCTCACCATCGCTCGCGGCGTCGAAGGTAAACTCCAGGTAGGCGCGCGCTCCTGACCTGGAAGGTTCGCGCGAGCGCAGGCGCCCCTCGAAGCGCCGTATCCCTCGCGCGTCGAGCTCACCCACGGGCACCTGATTCAAAAACATCCCTGCGCATCGAGCGCCGAGACGTGATGGAGCGCGCGGTCATGCGCGTCTTGATAACGCTCGCACTCCGGCGGCTTCTCGAACGCCATGTCCAGAGACATGTCCCCCTCGCTCGAGTCATCCTCGCGAACAGATCCAGCGTCAGCCTCGACAATATCAGGCGCCGCGCGCATGTCTGGCTCGTGCCCCTGGTCAACGCCTGACGCGAGGTCCTCACCCATATCGAGGACCTCACGCCAGGAACGGTGGGCAAAATCAGGTCGCCAAGAGATGGAGAAGTCCGCGCAGGACATGTCCGACGCAGGCTCGTTCACCGCAGTCTCCTTCGCGCAAGACACGACGACAGGGAGCAGCGAGAGCGCCGCGAGGAGCGGTAGCTTCAGGACATGTCTCATGGCCAGAACGTGACCTCGCGTGGCGTCGGGCCTCCCTCACCATCGAAGCCAAGCTGGCCGAACTCGTTGTCTCCCCAACAAAAGACGCGATTTTGGCCATCGATGGCACAGGAGTGGCTACGTCCCACAGCCACATCCAATGGGGCTTCCACCTCCATAACATTCACGAAATTGGCGGGTATTTGAGAGAGTTGCCCAGCGCTGCTAGTACCCCAACAATAAACTTGTCCATCCGCCAACCCACAGGAGTGACGGAAGTCGGAATCGATCGTCTCGACGTTCACCAGGTCAGGCACTTTAATCGCCTCTGTGTATTTGTCTTCACAGCAAACGTTAAGACGCCGTTGGTTGCCACCATTGTAGCCGATGCCCCACAGTTCATCGTCTCGAATGAAGAACGTTCGATCCTCTCCTGCAAAGATTTTAGAGGCACCAGCTAGCTCTGAAGCTTCTCTCGGAAGAAAGATTCCCCCTTCAGGTCCGCCGTACCCTGCACCTTTTCCCCAACACCAAACAGAAGCGTCATCGAGGACGGCACATGTGTGGAATTTCCCCGACTCGAGGAACAGCGTGTCTCCTGGTAAATCGACTTTGGTGGGCGTTGCCTGATTTTCACCTAACATCCCGAGTCGCTCATCGCCATTAGAGCCCCAGCAATAAACCTCTCCGCTCTCCAACAATACGCAAACGAACCCGTTCCCGATTGAAACTTGTTTGGTTTGGCTCAAAGACGATACCGCTCGAGGGGATGGTGCCACCTCGAAGGTTCCATCGCCAATGGCTCCTGTTTGTCCAGAGCCCCAACACAAGAGTTCCCCATCTGGAGAGATGACGCATGCATTGTATTCTTCTGAGATGAGCTGACTGGCGTTTGTGACTCCTTGCGCTTGGACCGGTGTCGATGACGATTCCAAGGAACCGTTGCCCAACTGCCCAAATTCGTTGTCCCCCCAACTGAAGACGGTTCCGTTGGACATGAGTACATGCGTGGCAAGCGCAGAGACTTCGATATCGACAGGAAAGGGCCGTGTACAATCAGGGAGACACTCGGCATCGTCAGCGTTGTCATCCCCGTCATCACAAAGCTCGCCCTGCTCCTGTTGAACCACGCCATCGCCACAAAAAGAGGTGGCGCCATCGGTGAGTTGACAGCTCGCGTCACAAACCATGCAGGACGTCTCACCATAAGGGCACGCGCCGTCCGGGTTCATGCCGTCATCACAAGCTTCGTTGTCTTGCTTTGTGCCATCACCACACGCGCCAGTTTCGCGCGAGCAATCCGCGGCGCAGTAGTCGCCATCGTCCTTGTTGCCATCATCACACGCCTCCCCCTCGTCGAGGTTTCCATCACCGCACGTGCTGGGGATATCCATCTCCTCGCATCCCGCGCCTTCACAGGCTCGCGGCATGTCCTCTCCTTCTCCCATGTCCACCATCGCTGACATGTCCTCGGATGGAGTCGGCGTGTTGTTCTCTTCCTTCCCACAGGAGGACAGCGCGAGCGCTGCGAGGAACAGCAAGAATACAGATGGGTTCACGCTGCGTGGTTCGGTGTGCTTCATCGATTCACTGACCTGGGAGGAGAAATGGACGTGCCGTGGATTCGAAATTTAAGATATATTATTGATCGATGCAATCTCGCGAAGAAACAATCCGCGTGAACAACGCCTTAGCTCGGACCGCTTTAAGAGCATGTGCGATAATCCCGAGGGAGGAATGACATGAAGAAGAAGGACACCATGCCAGTCTGGCTCCTGGTTGACGTATACGCCTCGTCGTTCACGAGCTGAAGATAACACCGACCCCTTCGACGCCACGACATGGCGTGCGCGCCAGCAACCGTTGGCGCAGCCGCGAGGGATTGTTTAACTTGACCTCACCACACCATCGCCCTCGGTGATGCCCAAAGAACAGATGCCCGCGAGACGGAGCTCGAGTTGTCGAATCATATGCACCCGCTGGCCATCCACGCGCTCTGCCTGACAACCTGCCTCTCGGGGTGCACCTCGACGCGTGACGCCGCGCCAGGACAAAACACCGAGGTCATCACGCACGCGCTCGAACTGCCTTGCCGCGACGCCGAGAGGAGCCCTGTGTCCGCGTCGTTCAAGAACGGCTTCGCCATGGAGCCCGCGTTCATGGACGACCTCTCCCCCAAAGGTGGCGCGTGCTTCTTCCCTGATGGCAGCCGCGCGAACGCGTACACCTCCCCTTCTCCAACAAACTACGACGTGTACATCGAGCTTGGCGGGGACGGCTTCTTCCATAAGTTCGAGGTGCGGTTTAAACAACCCCCGAAGCAACGCTACCACGGGATGCCCGGATTCTGGCGCGTCCCGATGGAGCCAGGCGTCGACCTGATCGCCTACGCGGCCTATGACGACTTTCGCCTTCACTTCACGCCCCCTTCGTGGGCGTGCGCCTTCCCCGAAGGATTTGACTTCTTCGCTTACAAGAAGCTCCTCGAGACAGCGCGCATTGTCTACGGTGGGTATCGCCCCGGCACGAAAGAGTACTACTACTGGGACCACGCGGGGTTGGCGCCCTCCTCCAGCGAAGGCTTCCACTTCACCTACATCACGAGCTTCCACAACCCCTTCGTCGCTTGCGTCACCCCACGCGAGACGCTCGCCTGGCCATGAGCGACCCGCCACGTCCAAGTGCGTCACGATGTTTGAAGAACCCGGCGTCCTCGAACAGGTTGGAGAGCAGGAACACGACTCGGGCGTATCACGACAGGAAATGCTTCGAACTCCTCGAAAGCGAGGACGCGCCCGAGCCTGTTTAACCAGGCTCTCTCGAACACAGCGGAGGCCGCCTCCTCGACCCGGACCGATCGAAATCGCCGAGTGGTTCCTTGACGCAGCGATGCATCCTCACACATTCACGGGGTGCTTTGAACCAGGGCTGTCACATGTGAAGTGGCCCCGGTTCGGAGCGCGGCCATGACACGGAAGATACGAGCGCTCCCACGATCACACAGCTTCGAATTCACCGGGTCACCTGAGTAGCCTGCAGCGAACGTCACGCAAAAGCTGGATCAGCGAAATGAACGTCACGCAAAAGCTGGATCAGCGGAGCGAACGTAACGCAAAATTCGCCAGATCCTGCAGCGAACGTAACGCAAAAGCTGGATCAAGCATCGACAACTTCGCAGGCGCATTGGCATGACGGAGCGCCACGAGAAAGTATCAGCTTCTCCTCGATTTTATGCGCTCGGAAGCGCTCGTTTGGGTAACCTTCTTTCCTTACCCTCGTCGCACACGCCCTGATTTGAGTGAAGAGCGCGCTCGCCACACAGCGTGCCTGCCGCGCAGGCGTGGCGTTGGCCTCGAGCGGGCACCACTGCAGCGAACGTAACGCAAAAGCTGGATCACGTTCCTGGCCCTTATGGAGAGCCGACCTCCGGGGTCTTCGAGGCAGGCTTTTCGCCAAAAATCGCGCGTTTTGGAGGATAATTCGGGTACCCTTATCCAGCCTCTGCGCAGCGAACGTAACGCAAAAGCTGGATAAGGGCGCTCGCCTCGTGAATGACAAATGAGTGAGGAGCGCGGCGTGGCTACTCGAGCTGCCCTTCAGGCAAGAGGTGCTCGAGAGATTCGAGCTGTGCCTGACCAAAGGTGATGACGATGGTCTCCTCGAGCAGGTCCTCGAACAGCAGCCCCGAGGAATCGGGCATGATGGCATCACACCTCCAGGTCCTCAGGAGGCCATGCTCGACCATCAGGTCGAAGCACTCGCGCAGCTTCTTGCTGAGCGCATGAGGGCGACCGAAGCGCCCCTCGAGCCCGCTCCACTCATAGATGACCTTGATCGAGATGGTCAGGCTGCCGTCGGCGGCGAGCCGGTCCATGTAGGCGCGGTTGATGAGCGTCCAGTAGATGTTAAACGGGATCGAGGAGCGGTCGTCGAGGCGAAAGGCGCGCTCGTCGAGCGACATGTAGGAGGGCGTGCCGCCGGACTCCTTCGGCGTGACCATGTCCCAGAGCACCTTGGCGATCGACCAGGCCTTGAAGGTATAGTGGAGGCTCAACCCCTCGCGCTGGTCGGGCCTGAGCTGTTCACTATCTAATTCAACATCTTGGTATGTATTTGTTTGTTAAGGTTATTTCATAGTGTTGAAGCCTTCTGAATAATCGGGACATGTTGTCAAGAACCTCTCTCCACTCATCGTGACGACATTCTCGAGGTAGAGATAATCGGGTTCGCTCGAGCAAGGCACGGAGTCCGGGTGGTCGCAGTATCGCCCGCATTCTGCAAAGGATGCGTTTAGCGCCTCTTCCCGTGAGTCAAAGGGAAGCGGCAGCACCAGCGAGAAGGTGAGCTCGTCCTCAGCCTCGAATTCGCTGTCGATGAACTGCTGTCCTTCTGTGTGTTGATCGGAGCAATCCTGGAAAACAGTGGGGTAGGCCACGCCAAATTTACAGTCTTCCAGGCGTGCAGCGTCCCGGCTTATCGGGACGTGGATGCGCAGGCGCTCACCAGGCTGAACCTCGTAGATCATTGGCTCGATCGTCTCTGTCGCCTTCTTCTGCCCCATAAACCAGGTGGTTTGGGTTGTTAATGCGATTCGTTCACCATTTCGAGCCATCCACCAGTAGCCCCCCAGCAAATCGGCGCGAGGACCACCCATATCGAACGGTCCTTCGTCGTTTTCCCAGAGCAACTCCAGCGGGATCACAAAGAACAGGCTCGAGCGACACCGAGACACGAGATCGAGCTGATTGTAGCCCTGGTGGCGAACGAGCTGGAGGCATTGTGTGGCAGCACATCTCGATGCATCTGAACCCTCAGCGCACACACCTGTACCGATAGCTCCATCGACGACTGGCCATGCGGTGGAGGTTGGAGGCACGTCATCTCGTGCACAAGAGCCGATAAGGACGACAGCGCTCAGGATCAGGGCGGGCTTGGATGGGTTCAGGTTCATGGCAGAATCTCCACACAGGAGAGGAAGACCTCGTACGCACCACGCCAAGGGTTGTTGCAAGATTCGCGTCCGAGGTGCTTGCCAGCTCTTCTCCTGGAGCGCGCCTCATCAAATCATCGCTTTTTCGGTTTCGAAACAGCCACTCCGTGAATGGAATCGACCATCACCAGCAAACCGACGGGTTCCCTGTCCATTTCGGCAGGGTTTTGTTCGGGTCCCAGGAACTCTCGATCCCAGAGAGAAGTCCTGACGTGAGTGGGGACAACGTAGCTGTGTTCGTGGGGATCGTTTGAAGGGTCTTCGCCAAACCAAAAGACAGCCTCGTACAACGTTTTGCCTTCTGTCACGTCGCCGCAATCCTCGGAGTCAGGCTCGAGGGGCACCTTGTGACGTTTGGTGTGCTGACATTCGATCCAGGCGTATTTCGGGTGGTCGGAAGGTACGCTGATCATGAAACGGTACCCGGCGTTCCATTCGACAACAAAACCATCGAAACGATAAGCGG